>JANAVB010006800.1:17966013-18249629 GCA_029216955.1 Iris pallida
AACCACACAAACTTGGTACTCATTCCTAAACATGCAAACCCGACGACGCCTGCTGACTTCAGACCGATCTCTCTTTGCAATGTCTCTTACAAAGTCATATCCAAGCTTATCACGCTCATCTCAGACCTCTGATGAACAAAATCATTTCCCCATACCAGAACGCATTCATTCCGGGAAGACACATTACAGATAAAATCTGGTGATTGCACAAGAGATTCTCCATGCCATGAAGCGTTTTCCTGCGAGGAAGAATTCATACACGTTGAGTATAGATATGGCGAAGGCTTACGATAGGCTAGCATGGCCGTTCGTAAGAGACGTCCTCCATGGTCTTGGGATCCAAGGGCATATCAACTCTCTTATTATGCAATGTATTAGCAGCGCCTCCTTCTCCATCCTTGTAAACGGAGTTGCAATGGGGAACTTCAAACCGACAAGGAGGATTCGACAAGGATGCTCCCTATCACCATACATCTTTATCATGTGCACGGAGATCCTTTCAAGACTATTCTACTGCTACGAAAGAGACGACCTATACAAAGGAATTCGTATAAACCAGTACGCTCCCTCCATATCCCACCTATTATTTGCTGATGATCTACTCATCTTTGGACAGGCAAATTCCTCTTCACTAATCGCAGTGCAAGCTATACTCAATATATTCGCATCATGGTCCGGACAATTAATAAATTATTCAAAATCAAGCATTACATTCAGCAAATGCGTACCGCTACAAGAACATACGGATATGGCGAAGACTCTCAATCTCAACATCATGAAGGAGGACAAATACCTAGGACACTCACTACTGCTGCCCAAGAACCGTAGGGCGTCCTACAACACTCTCCTCGACAAATGTGATAATCGACTCAAAGGTTGGAAAGCAAAGCTCTTGTCACAAGCTGGACGATCAGTGCTAATCAAGTCGACATTAGGTTCTCTTCCTATATACTATATGTCAGCATACAAAGTTCCTCGAGCTATCACAAATAAAATGGCTCTGCAACAGAGAGCATTATGGTGGGGACACGACATGGCAGAGAAGAGGTTGCACTTTCTATCATAGGATAAACTCACTAAACCTAAGCAGGATGGTGGATTAGGGTTTAGAAACCTGACCTGGGTCAACGAATCCTTAGTAGGCAAGCTACTCTGGAGATTCCTCGACAAACCTGATCTGTTATGGGCCCAACTCCTAAAAGGGGTATACTTACAGAATAAACCGTTCTGGACGATCAGGAAATGTCGCAGAGCTTCCCCAACCTGGGCTAGTATTCTCGATATGAGAAGTATTATGGCGACGAGCACTTGCTGAAAAGTTAAAAGATCTGGATGGATTAATATCTATTCTGACCCACGGATCCCTACCCTACCATGGTTTCGACCAGCGGATGATGATCAGAATCCTACAAAACCCTAACTGGTAAGGGATCTAATGGAAAACCAAGGAAGAAGCTGGAACTTACCGCTTATCATGCCCTTATTCTCCCTAATGGAGGCTAAAGCTATTACTGATATCAAGCTTGGAGGGGTTGACGAACCGGATGCACTGATTTGGACTGAAGCCAAAAACGGAGTGTTTTCCTCGAAATCACTCTACGAAACAATTCGTAAGCAGATGCCAAGTTCATCTAATAGCTCAGCCAGCTTTTCGCAATGGAAGAAGCTATGGAAGATCACCAACCTCTCGCCAAGAGTTCATACTTTCATTTGGAGGCTCCTAAATAAATCACTTCCGTTGAACTCTGCAATCAATAAATGGCAACCCACTGCTAATCCCCTCTGCCCATTCTGTCTCCTCCATGAAGAAGAGGTAAATCACCTATTTATGCACTGCTATATTGCGAGAGAAGTTTGGTTCATTTCCCCCCTGGGACTCAGGATCAGTACCTTATTTGAGGAGTGGAGCAAAGAACCTCTATGACATGACGCATTCTGGGTAGGGGCTAACATTGTCTGGTCATCTGGAAAGCGAGAGGGAACTGTATCTTTCGACACACAACGCCAGAGCCTCGGCGCATTGTAGGGTTGGCCCTATCCATTCACCACAACCATTCCACTGACGGGTCGGAAAGATTCAATGACGATCAGAGGCAACAAAATGAATACATCTCACCTACGAGGTGGACACCGCCTGTGAACGGGTGCATTAAAATAAATGTAGATGGCGCGGTGGCCGAGTTCTCTATTGCCGCTGCAGCCGTAGCAAGAGATTCCAATGGTAACTTTGTTTCGGCCACAACTTGGCATGATCAGGCGCTATTCACATCAAATCTCAGTTTACAGGCGGAGATACAAGCCATTCGAATGGGACTTCTACTGGCAGACAGTCTACACCAGCATGGGGTGATCATTGAGGGCGACTCATTGATAGCTAATCGAATCTTCAAAGGGGAGATGGATCTAATACCTTGGAGACTCAGAGATTGGGTTAATTCGATTAAGAATTCCATATCTACAACCTTGCAACCGGAGTTCCTGTTTGTGAGAAGGGAGGGTAACAGAGTAGCCCATCGTCTAGCCAAACATGCCATTCTCAACTCGTGCAACAATTCTTACAACTCTCTTCCTGGGTTTCTCACCCAAGTAATTGATGAGGATAGCCTCTCTATTGTAAGCAATGCTCTTCCGATTTGAATAAAAGACCAAGCTTTCAAAAAAAATAATTATTGCCTAGAAACAAGAGATCGTGCAACGCACTTGAACGTTTGTATACGATCACACTTCTTCTTCTTCTTTTTCTATAATTATGGTGTTCGCAAATATTGGTTTTAGCCACAAAATTTACTGGACCAATCTCAGTTATCCCAAAATAATAAACCAAATCAACAATAACAATTCTGTTACAGTATAACTAGGGATACAATCTCAAAATCAATGGCAACCAATCCTTCAGACGAACACCACTCCCCTCCAAAACCAAATGTAATGCTTGAAGCACATGTAGCAAAATCAAAAAAAAATCTTGTACTATCAGTTTGCATTTTAAATAGTTACAGATTCAAGATCTAGGTACATTTCACAGCTAAACTTTGTAAATGGCCATTGCATCAAACCTTATACATTTTACAGAGGCCAAGGTATGCTCTAAATAAACAGTTGTTCTTCGGATGTCGAAATGTACAATATTTCTGTGACTATGATGAGCGAAAACTTCTGACACGGCCTTGTTGGTATCGAAGACTGCACGATAATTCGGGATCGGCTCCTACCTGCATCAAAAATCTGCATTCACCAGTCCAGGCTAATGTTGCGCGCAAGGTACAGATTGTCGATGTACTCTATAATGGGACTACAAGCGACCATGTATCTCCTCATTTCCTTCTCTACAGACTGGTCTGAAACAGAGATGAGGTATAATGAGGACTTTCGGAATCTTGAATGAGTCGATATTGAAAATATTTAGGTTTATTTAGTAATAGGGTCTCATATAATAGGTAATATTAGAATTTGAGTCTCCAAATTGTCCGAAATTAGAGTTTGGGTCTCATTTTTAATGTTAGCCGTGTGGAGACCCAAACTCTAATGCCAGACAATTTGGATCCCCAAACCTAATATCACATATTCTATGAGACCCTATTACTAATAAC
Source organism: Iris pallida (assembly GCA_029216955.1). Classification (NCBI taxonomy): domain Eukaryota; kingdom Viridiplantae; phylum Streptophyta; class Magnoliopsida; order Asparagales; family Iridaceae; genus Iris; species Iris pallida. The sequence continues at coordinate 17,969,604 of JANAVB010006800.1, forward strand.
CCAAATATCTATATGAAAACAAAGAATCGAAAAATAGATGAGTTAACTGATTGGAGAAATCTAATGCCCAGGTATTAGATGGTATCAGAAAGACTCTACTTGCACAATGCAAGTCTGTATACGTGTGTATATAGTAATTATAGTTGTGTTTGTATAATGCATAAAAGTCTCAGGCATATTAGATGCAAAAACAGTATATGTGGAAGATTATAATCATCTCTAGGCTCAAAATGGGCAGTCCAAGTCGTACGTATATTCCCAGTGTTTTAAAAACCAGACCGGAGATCGATCCAGACAAGGCACTGGGGTGGCCCAATTCCGTTCCCTTCTGGATAATGATTTTTACACAAAAATTCATTTACAACCGTTTTTGAAAAAAACAGCGGGCCGGTCAACACTGTTCCGGTCCGGAAAAGCTACCGGTTCACAGGTCAACGGTTGAATCGGCAGGTCCAGTCCGATTGTTATATCCTTACGTAATTAAATTTTTTAAAAAAATCTAACTAATTGTTTAACTACCTAATATTATCTAAGTATAGTCAAACACCTCTAACTCATGTGGTTAAGGTATGAAATATTTTTCCTGGATAGGTGGATTCGATCCAATAGAACATCGTTATCTATAACAAATTATAATTTAAACTATGTGGGACAGATGTGTGTGGTGCAGGCTGCGATGTGATGAGGTTGAGTGTGAGTTGTATGAAGTCCCGTGTATATACGTCGAACAAGTGTAACAAGTTGAATCCCGTGCTTTAAGTCGAGAAAAATGAATAAAATTTAGCTTATGCCTCCCCATCCTTGCCACTTACTATATACATATATATATGTGTGTGTGTCAATCAACAGTGTAGAGTTTCCTGGCTGGATGGGTTCGATTCCACGAGGAAACGTAATTTCTACAAGAGGATATATTATACACACACACTATATCTTGAAATCAAGTGCTTATAATACTGACCATCTTCGTTCAGCCTCAATAATAGCTGTTCTCTAGAGGGAAGAGCATACATTCCTGCCCCTACTGCTTTTCTAATCGCCCATGCGTGATATGGTGCACAAACTTGAGCATAAGCTGTTGAAGCGGCATCCTTCAATGAACAATCGCTGACAACAACAAAAAAACAGAACATTTTTAGTACCGTATCCTCAAATAAAGATGAGTATGAAATTAATTAATGGTCTCTCAAATATGTTTAAGAATCTAGCCTAAAAGAACATGCTTTCGAGTTTTCCATCCAACCCCATAATTATGGGCTCTGATAATGCTTGGTGGGAAAACGGTGTGACCCGAACCGGAGTTGGTCTACGAGGTACGATATTGAATTGCCTTAAAAAGAAATTCTCATGTAAGGTCTGATCCAATTACAATTATCTACACCTCATGATTTCATCGCCTACCCGATGTGAGACTAAATTACCAACTCCATTGTCACCCCTCCCCCTTCTGAGCGCTCAACCAGAAACGAGATACAATCCAACAATTTATGAATTCAGTACTTTTGAGCGCTCAAATGATCCCCTCAAACTTGGTTTATGAATTCAGTACTTTTTATAAGCTAGATGAGTTTTCCATCACATGACTAGCACATATTTACCTATACTCATTGTGGCCAAGCACTTAGTCCATATGGTAGGAGTAGAGGCATTTTCCCATTGGTTTTGGAGTCGAGCTATGGAGATGATGCACATTTAATTTCCGTATGGAGGAATTAATGTGAGGACAACCGGATGCGGTGCATTTTATGTATTGTTTTTTAATAGTTTTAAAATTGAATGAAATAGTAGTCACCCTTACTGATTGGTTTGCATGTGATAAATAATTTACAACTTTACTATGCTTTTGCACCCTTGTTGAGTTGATTGGATTTTTTTTTTTTTTTTCCATTCAATTTTCTCTACAGAATTCACTAGGAAAACTAGAAAAGAGACCCTCAATGTCTGTATCGGTCGGTATCGAATCGGAACATGTAAAACTGTATCGGTATCGGCCGTATCGATACCCTCAAACTTTGGTTTATGAATTCAGTACTTTTATCAGCTAGATGAGTTTCCCATCACATGACTAACACCTATTTACCTATACACTTATTGTGGCCAAGCGCTACAAGTCCACATTGTAGGAGTAGGAGGCATTTTTCCATTGGTTTTGGAGTCCCATTTAATTTCCTTATGGAGGAACTAATGTGAGGGCGGCCGGGTGCGGTGCATTTTATGTATTGTTTTTTTAATACTTTTGAAATTGAATGAAATAGTAGTCACCCTTACTGATTGGTTTGCATGTGATAAATAATCTACAACCTTACTATGCTTCTGCACCCTCGTTGATTGGATTTTTTTTTTTTTCGTTCAATTTCTCTACCGAATTCACTAGAAAAACTAGAAAAGAGACCCCCAATGTCTGTATCGGTCGGTACCAGATCGGGACATGTAAAAATGTATCGGTATCGACCGTATCGGATCGGTATCGGTCGATACCCCAAACTATGGTTTGGGCAACCCCCTCCATAGGGCAACCCTCCATGTCCTTTGATTTTTTAGGGCGGCCCCAGCCCAAATACAACTTAAACCTATATATATATATCAATAAGGGTCGAGCGGCAACCAGAATTAGCTCGGACTATGACAACCCAACCCAACCCTCCGGCACGGTCCCTGAATGGAAGATAAATGTGATCAAGAGATAGAATGGCATGACATAATGGGGGCATGAAGCATACCTTGACGACAGGAATTGCTCGAACAAAGCCTTGATGAGGTCAAGGCCAAGCCTAACCCTTCTCAAGTTACGGGAATGGCTTCCTGGCTTCTTCACTGAATCATTTTCCACATCATAGTCTAGTATATTACTTAATGTATCGAATGTCTTTGATGCTTCCATTAGGTCATTTACCTGTATAAATATAGTATATAATATACATTACACAAGAATCAGAACATCTACTTGAAAAAAATTAGATGAAAGAATATATATTGCAATGCCTTCTCTTTCTTGTGGTCGGCGAGAAGAGGTACCACCTCCTTAGCTAGACGGACAGTTTTGACATCGAACCACGGAGGAGGTATGGACGTGTGTTTAAAAATTGTGGGAACAGTAAGCCCAAATGACATGCAACGTAGCGTGCACAAAGTCCCATACGTTACGCCGGACATCGCCAAAACCCAAAAAAAAACTGTCATCTCTTAAAGGAAGTCTGAACCAGATATTATGATCATGGCAACTTAAGACAGACTCAAAAACTAGTTTGCAATATTTAAGCGAAATACTTCTTGCATGCATTTTATAGTTCAAATTGTAAGCTCAACCCATATATGAAGGCACATCAAGTTGAGATATATATATTTAGGGGAATATGTATAATACATAAATCCAGTGACAATTAGTTTTTTTTTTTCGGAGATCTCTAAAGACCACCAATGGCGAGATATCTCGTGAGAAATGAATCCTTACATAATACACGAATACACGTATGGTGAGTGTTACTCGGTAACGGCACTCGTTGCAATCAAGGGCGGGCCTAAACAGGGGACTGGGATGGTCACCCCAAAAATATTTTATATATATATAATTTTTTTTTATTTTTTTTTATGTGAGTCGGTCTATACGTAGCTCACCTTAATCCACTCCAGTCTGTCTCAGCTCGAATATCTGGTTCCGTCTTTGGTTGCATTGTTCTCACCCCGATGCAAGTAAACAAGAGTGGATATGGATGGAAGTTTTAAAGAAGGGTAGGGTTTTGTCGGTGGATATTGCTCTCAACGACCTCCAAGGAAGAAAGGATTCAAATAGTCGACCCCAAAAATTTGGGATAAAGGTTTTGTTGTTTTTGTTAATCATAATCTAATTATAGCACCAACAACGCGATACAGCTTAGTTACTATTTACTAAAAAAATCATAATTTCCTCAGCCCCACCCCCTCACTGTTTAAGAAACAAGTTTTGCAAGGACACGGTGACACGGACATGCATTTGATATCCCAGTGTCCTAGTGTGCATTGTCGTGTCCAATACGCAGAAGGTGACAATTGTGCTTCCTAAGTCATATAACAACACTTTTTCTAACATCAAAAAAAAGAGGCACAATTTAAAAGGACATTTGTTAAGGTTACTAAAAGAATTACTAAAAGACAAAACACTTTTGACAGTCATGTGCATATCAGAACTGTCAAAATTTTGGCATTTCCGAAAAATAGCAAAAAAAAATAAAAATTGGCAGTCCTAAATAAGTACAGAACTATCAAAAGTGTGTTGTTTCCTAATAACTTTTGTAGTGTCCTTAACATTTGTCTTTGAAAGGGAGCGATATATATGTACCTTGGAGACGTACTCCATCTCGGCAAACTTGAAGGCGAGGCCGAGGGTGCCGAAGAGGACGGACACGAGGGAGCAGGCCTCGCAGAACGGCGCGAGGCGGAAGCCGTCGACCAAGCCGCTCCCGAGCAGCCTGGACAGGTCCTCGAAGGCCTCGGCCACCGCCGACAGCGGGGTGGACCTCGCCTGATCGGCCTCCCTGAACGAGTCCGATGAGGAAGAGAACCGGCCGGAATCCTCCACCATCGTCATTTGGTAATAGTTATTATAAAAATCTATTGGTGGAAGGAGGAGGAGGAGGAGAAAGTGTGCATATGCGCAGACTCTCCTTTTGTTTTGTTAGAGAGAGAGAGGGGTTCGAATTGTTGGATTCTGTGGAGAGGAGACTATGAAGGGTGTCCATGAATTCTTTTGCAAAGTTTACCTCCGTTCCAAGTGTCGTGGGTGTGGCGTACAACTCACGCAACCGTTGCATTCCCCACGGAAAATGAGTACAAAACGTGTTATATATAGCAGTTGTCAAACTTCTCTTTGAAAGTTGAAATTGCACTCTCTTTTCCTCATCGAATTTGAATCGGAGGCCGTGGAGGTGTAGTCCGTTGGATACACCGAAAGTCTCGTCGGAATGTGTACGGTTTGAATCTCCCCTTGACTTTACTCAACTGTCCGGAGATCTCAAAAAAAAAAAATAAAAAGAATCGGATGTTGAAACTTTTGCCTTTTTGAAGAGTATTTGCTTTCAACTTCTATTCGGAGGAGAAATATTGACTCCATCTCTGATGGAGGTTTGTATATCATGCTTCGCTTAGCGTCCTTAGAATCAGTCACAAGTCGAATATGGTGGCTCGGGGATCAGTCAAACCCCCGTCCACTTGCATCTCATGGCCAGTTTAGTTTCCTTTCGAAATGATATGTTCATCGTTTTCGTCAACATCTTGATAAAAATGGCAAAAAAATCCATTTGAATTCCAGTATTTATCGTTTCAGTTGAAAACGATGAAGGACAAACTTTGGTGATTGTTGTTTACCAATTAAGTACAAAGTTTACCATTTCAAATGAAAACAAAATTGGCCCCTACTCTTGACCTATGACTTGTACTAGTCCTAGGATTTGGAACCAAGTCATGCACATGTAAACCTTAGACCCAAGGATGAAACCAAACTATGGGCTGAGGTGGGCTCCAGTCCACCCCTTTTTTCCATATGAATCAGCCCACACCCCAACCAACTCAAACTCGAATTTTTGGTTCCGCGTTTGTTTAGACCCATGTTGATGTCCAGTCATCTATGTAAACATTATACCTTATAACTTCACTAAAAAATGTATGGATACAACGACGGAAGAATATGTCACCTTTTTGTCACTAAAAGAAAATAGCAACAAACGGACGACAAAAAATGGTCGTCAACAAATACGTTGTCGCTATCCAAAAAGTATCGACGATTAGTCTCTCATTCGACTACATACCGGCGCAAAGATGACGAACAATTGGCAGCGTATAGGCGTCGCTCAACGACCAACCAGCGACAAACATACGACGACACTTGAAAAGATTGTTCGTAAGATGGTGATGAACTCTCGACCCTTGCAATCGACAAAGAGGCAACTAAAGGTCAATGCCTAACGACTAACCATGCTTGCTAGAATCTGGGTTTTATTTGTTATACTCATTTAGCGACGAATGTTTGCGTTGTCTGGGTGTCGTTGGTTCGTCGTCCACTACCAAAATATAGTCAATTAGCGATGACACATTAGCGACGGATTCCTTCCGTCGACGTTAGCGACGGATTTGCGACAAATAACCGACGGAGTACCGACGACAAGCTGATATTTTTTAATTTTATTTTAAGGGGAAGAAAAGGTCGCGCGTCCGTCGGTAGGACGTCGGAGACATAGCGACGGATATGTGGCCGTCGCTATGTAGTCGACTATTTGGCGGAAATTGTTGGGAGAAGTGGCGGAACAAATCTTCGACTACGTAGCGACGGATATTCCGTCGGCAAGTATCCAAAAGAGCGACGGACTAGTGACGGATATTATCCGTCGCTAAATATACGACCCAGACTTAAATTGAAACAACATGGGGAACTTTTCATTTCCCCCAAAATTTACTCTCTCTTCTCTCTCTCTCTCTCTCTCCTGCGGCTTCGGTGATCGACGGCGTCCTCTCCTCTCTCTCGTGGTGGTCGGAGGGACAGCGGGGGCGGCGGGGCATCGTGGGCTGGGGGGGCGGCGGGGGAGGCGTTGGCTGCGGGGGCGAGGGAGGGAGGCGGGGGAGGGGGTTGGCTGCGGGGGAGGGGGAGGCGGGGGATGGGGGGGCTGGTGTGGGGCTGGTGGGGAGGGGGGGTTGGCTGCGGGGGCGGGGGAGGCGGGGGCTGAGGGGGGGGGGGGGGGTTGGCTGCGGGGGGCGACGACACATTAATCCCCTCTCTTTTTTTGAAGACTTTGTTCGAACTTCATACTTTTTTTGGCTTATGTATGACCTTGATCATTATTGAAACAATAAGATATATTTTTATTTATATTGAATGTGTCATATTCGATCCAAGTGGCTAACTAGACCTATATTGCACGGACATGGAAACAAGCACGACACATATTTTTGTGTATCATATAGTCTATTTTGGAGTGTCCGATACATGTTTATAGAGTGTCAAAATTGGTCTAAATGGCTTGGCTTAACTCAAACTCAATTTAAGCAAGTTGCGTCCAGGTCAAATTGGTCTAAATGTCCTTGGTTGAACCTTACAGTCATATCTAACTTTCAAGTCTTAACCAGTAAATAATCATTATGTACACGTCCTTGGTACCTTAGTATTAACTGATGTAACTTTTCTTTGACTGTTTACGGACTTGATGATTATGGTGAAAAAAATTAGACTTAGAGTTGAAGTAATCATTTGATATTAGATTAAGGACTCATCATGAAAAATTTAAACTTGTAACTTTTGGAATCAAACTTTTCCACATGCTACTTGCACAATTTGAAGAAAAATGTTTTTTTGTAAATATTTCATTTGATTTGCAGTACCTGGACATTCAAATTTCTTGCCTTGAAATTCTTCCTGAGTCCTACTCATAACTTGGTATTTGATTTGCAATACCTGGACATCAAATTTCTGGACATCAAATTTCTGTATCCTGAAGAAGAATGTGTCAACATACAATTGCAACTGTCATATCACCTACTAAATTAGTAATCCTGTCATCTTTATCATCACCATAAACTCTATAGTCGGTAGTCGACCATATCAATCGACATGGCTACCAGGCGAAGTTATTACGTTCCTTAATCCAGAGAAAGACTCTTTTTCATTGTCTCGTAAACTAGATAAGTAATACTTGCAGACGACACCACTTTGAAAAGATTTGGGAAAATTCCTTTATAAAACCCTCAAAAATCTTTATGTTGAAGAGCAAATTTTTGAAACCCTACTAAGATTTGGGAAAATTCCTTTATAAAACCCTCTTGGTTCCTCTTGTTTTCAAAATCAATCTCTTGAATTAGTCTTTCAAATATTGACCTTGTTTTTAGAGCAAATTTTTTTATACAACTTGGTTGCCCTTGTTTTCAAATTCAATCTCTCTTAAATTTTAAACTTAAACTACAGACTTGATGATTATGGTGAAAAATTCTTACTGAGTCATGCTCTTAACTTGGTATTTGATCGCACTATCGGTATCGTACTATCGATTCCGGTATCGAACTATCGATATCGGTATCGCACTATCGGTTAGATATGTACTCTAACAGTATAGATATGTACTCTAACAGTATATGATCGCACTATCGGTATCGCACTATCGGTTCCGGTATCGAACTATCGGTATCGGACTATCGGTATCGGTATTCGTATCGAACTATCAGACTATCGGTATCGGTATCGAACTATCGGTATCGCTAGCGGACTATCAGACTATCGGTATCGGTATCGGTATCAAACTATCGGTATCGCACTATCGGTATCGGTATCACACTATCGGTATCGGACTATCGGTATCGGTATCGCTCTATCAGTATCGGTATCGAACTATCGGCCTATATACCAACGGATCCACCAGTTACATGATTATATACTAATTCTATTTAGTTTGTCTTACGATACAGATTTTCACATCCAATCTGTGATGGATTGTTATTTCGTTGATCGTACATGGATGTACAAACGACAACACGAGAGCAGAATAGGTGTGAGTGACAATTTTCAGGCAGGCGTGGAAGTGTTTCTTAAGGGTTTCGTACGTGATTACGGCCTGTGGTCATCGTAAGGTGAACTATATGCGGAAAGACAGGTTACGAATGCTGCTACTTATACTTTTGATGATAATGCTGTAACGGATTTTATCGTCGAAGACGACGAATGCTTTGTTGATTATGGAGACCTGCAGAACCTTGCACGAGATATGGTGTACGATACGGCAGGGCCTAATTTTGATCCGGAGGATCCTAATCCCGAGGCAAAGGAGTTCTATGATATGTTTCAGGATGCAGAAACTTCTTTATATCTTGGTTGTGAGCCTCACTCCATACTAGTGGTGGCCCATACAGATCTTGTGAATCAAGATATGTGAGGGTTTACCGAATAGATGTCTCAATCAGTACTCGCCCTTGATCTCTGCTCTTATCCTCTAAATTCCTTGATTCTTGACCTGATCACATGCTTGTATCTTTGATCTATCCTGGTCCTTCTTTATTGTTCCCTATGTCGTCTTCTTCAGCGGCATTGTTTCTGGTCCTACCGATCGGTAAGGCAGAGCACCTCCCGTGGACCAGCAGCAACCTGGAGATCAAGCCCAGCATTCAGGAGTAGCCTCCAGAGTCATGTCTACTGGAGGTCAAGAGCCACCAGTTCAGTCCGTCCAGCCTGCAGAACCCGATGATGGCACCTTGGTGGGTCTCATCAGAACATTGCTAGCTTCTCAAGATCGTCGAGGAGATACCTTACACCAGGCAAGTGACAGATGCTCTGACCAGAGGAGGTCATCAAGGTAATAGTACGGCCAACAGCTTCAAGCGCCTGAACCCTCCATTCTTTGACGGTAGTGAAGACGCTATCGCTGCTGATGCTTGGCTGCAGGATACAGAAGTGATTCTAGAAGCAGCCAGGACTCCAGAAGACGAGAAGGTGGCCGTAGTGCGCCTACAGCTATTGGATCTAGCCTGCAGCTGGTGGATGGCACAGGCCGATGGATTAGTGGCACCTATTGCTTGGACGGTATTTCGTAAAAGATTCCGGACCAAGTACTTCGATGCTGTAGCTCGGTACGATCTACAGACGAGGTTCACCAATCTGAAGCAGATGGGCTGGATGGTCGACGGGTATGCGGCCGAGTTTTTGAGACTTAGTCGGTTTGCTCCCACCTTGGTAGCGACCGAGTTCGACAGAGCCCAGCGGTTCCAGCAGGGGCTCCATCTAGAGATCTTATTGGCAGTGGAGCAGTTTGAGCATCAGACTTTTGATGCAGTGTTGAGAGCAGCCAGGAAGCATGAGTATACCTCCCAGAGGATCGTGGACATGATCGGGGGTCGGAAGCGATCCTACAGCCAGATGAATCAGTCTTTAGCACCAGCCCCGGCAGCTAGGGCTTTGACCATTGGAGCTCCGAGGCAGGCGGCCTCAGTGACGTCGGTTCAATATTCAACTCGACGTATCGACAGCAGTAGAAGCAGAAGCACTCTTCCGCAGTGGGATGTTCACACTGCGGGAAGCCAGGGCATGTGGTATCAGAGTGTCGCAGAGCACAGGGGTTGTGCTTGGTTTATGGTGCCCCGGACCACAGGGTTGGGAACTGTCCGAACATGGGGATCTTTATCAACCTTCTCTAGTCCCTCGGTTAGGGGACCAGTTCTAGTATCAGTCCAGCAGCAGCAGCAGTACCCATTTCCGAGGCCCTTGCCGCCTCAGGCCCAGGTATTCCAGCAGCAGAGACCGCAGTAGTATGCACAAGTCCAAGTTCAGACCCAGAATTGCCAGAGAGGTTTTCAGCAGAGGGGACCCACATCCAAAGAACATGGTCAAGTGCTGGCCTTGACCATGGGAGAAGAAGGATTGGCACCAGGTGAGGTAGTGGCAGGTACTATTCTCGTCAACTCCTTCCCAGCATCAGCGTTATTTGATTCTGGTGTATCGCATTCATTTATGTCTGTATGATTCGCGACACGAATAGGACTGGAGCCCGAGTCATTATCAGTAAGGCTCAATATACTTACTGGTAACGGTCTTGTGGGAGTAGATAGAGTGTTTTCCTCGTGTCGGATCATAATTAGCGGTAGAGAATTCTCCGCTAGATTGATAGAGTTCCCGATGGCCGATTATGATATGGTCTTAGGGATGGATTGGTTGAGGAACCAGTATGCTAGGATAGACTGCCATATTGGTAGGATTGTTTTTTGCATTCCAGGCGAGCTAGAGTTTCCTTTTTCCCGAGGCAAAGTTGAACCTTCTCCTCCAGTATTGCGGATGGCAGTAGCAGCAGTACAGTTACCCCGGATAGTTGAAGAGTTTCCAGATGTTTTCTCAGAAGAGCTTCCAGAAATGCCGCCAGAGCGAGAGATCGAGTTCACCATAGACTTGATCCCAGGACAGCCCCAGTGTCAGAGAGAGTCTACAGGATGGCGTCATCAAAGTTAGAGATATTGTACAAGATGATTGAAGAACTTAGAACCAAGGGATTCATTCGTGCTAGTGGATCGCCTTAGGGAGCCCCGATGCTTCTTGTAAAAAATAAGGATGGTACGTCCAGGGTATATGTAGATTATCGTATCTTGAATTCAGTGACAATCAAGAACAGATACCCTCTCCCGAGGATAGATGACTTGTTTGATCAACTCAAGGGGGCAGCAGTATTCTTGAAGATCGACTTACGGTCAGGATACCATCAGATCAGAGTCAGAGAGCAGGACATCCCGAAGACAGCTTTCAGATCTAGATATGGCCATTGAGAGTTCCTTGTTATGCCATTTGGAGCAACCAATGCGCCGGCTGTATTCATGGACCTCATGAATCGTATCTTCATGCCTTATTTGGATCAGTTTGTGATTGTGTTCATAGACGACATCCCGGTCTACAGCAAGAGTGAAGTGGAGCAGGAGCAGCATCTCAGAGTTGTCCTCCAGATTCTCAGAGAGCTCCAGTTGTGTGCCAAGTTCAGTAAATACGAGTTCTGGCTCGATTGCATTTCGTACTTGGGTCATATCATCACCAGAGGAGGAGTAGAAGTAGATCCCCAAAAGATCGTAGCTATCGAGACGTGGCCAGTACCTAGCACAGTTGCAGAAGTTCGCAGTTTTCTTGGCTTGGCCGGCTACTACCGGCGATTTGTTTCAGACTTGCACAGATTTTAGCACCTATGACCCAGTTGACCCGCAAGGATGTGCAGTTTGCTTGGACAGCAGAATGTCAGGAATCTTTTGAGAAGTTGAAGCGAGGTTTGATGACGGCTCCTATTCTCACGCTTCCAGATGGAACCGGGGGATTCTCAGTGTATTGTGATGCTTCAGGCAGAGGTTTAGGATGTATTTTGATGCAACATGGGAAGGTAATAGCTTATGCGTCACGACAACTTTGTGATCATGAGAGGAATTACCCAACCCATGATTTGGAGTTAGCAGCAGTAGTGTTTGCACTTAAGTTGTGGAGGCACTACTTGTACGGAGATAGGGTGGAGATTTTCATCGATCACAAGAGCCTGAAGTATGTCTTCACTCAGAAGGATCTTAACATGTGTCAGAGAAGGTGGCTAGAGCTACTTGTGGATTATGATGTCAACCTGCAGTATCATCCTGGAAAGGCCAACGTTGTTGCAGATGCATTGAACATGAGAGCAGGAGTTTATTTCCTCATAGCGTAACCAAAGTTATTAGCAGATCTTCAGAAGATGGGAATCGAGGTGGTTTTTCCTACCAGTGTGGCATTGATGGCCAACATGCAAGTTCAGTCCACTATAGTCGAGAGGATCCGGTTGGCGCAGTCAACAGATTCCAAGCTTCAGCGACTCAGAGCCGAGTGTGAGGCAGGACGAAGACCAGAGTTGAGTATTCATGAAGATAGTATACTTCGACATGGGAGGCGTCTTTGTGTACCTAGTGGTGATATCAGGCAGGAGATCATGGCAGAAGCTCACAGTTTGCAGTATTCCATTCATCCGGGTGGTACGAAGATGTACCGAGATATCCGGCAATATTTTTGGTGAAATGGCATGAAGAGGGAGATAGCCCGATTTGCCTCTCAGTGTTTGGTTTACCAACAAGTTAAAGCTAAATATCAGAGGCCAGCAGGACTTCTTCAACCTTTACCGATTCCAGAATAGAAGTGGGAGCATATAACCATAGATTTTATGACTGGATTACCTAGGTCCCCGACCGGTAGAGATGCTATTTGGGTTATTATAGACAGGCTCACGAAGGTGGCTCACTTTCTCCCATTTAGAGTTGGTCAGTCGATGGCTCAGCTAGCAGAGATGTACCTCAGGCAGATCGTCAGATTTTACGGTGTACCTGTCAGTATCACATCGGATAGAGATTCATGATTTATGTTGCACTTTTGGTGTAGCCTGCAAGAGGATTTGGGAACTCACCTCCAGTTCAGCTCATCTTATCATCCGCAGACAGATGGTCAGTCGGAGCATACTGTCACGACCCGCACCCTAGAGTAAGGGCACGAGAGGTGAATACACCCAGCCTACGCCACAGTGTCGACGGTAGAACGCTATCCTAGGTCAATCATCTAATAATATAAAGGTAACTGTACAGTAAATACACTCCAAATGGAGGTGATATAGCAATATACAGTCTCAATCACATCTAAGGCAGAATGATAAGATAGAAAGATAGATAGAATAATGCTGAAATGAAAAGATCCACATAAGTACAACCAGAGAGAGATAATGCTAAGTGTCTAAGATAAAACTCAACAACATCCAGAATATACATGACCCCAATATACAACTCAAATCTCCAATAACATGAAATAAGAGAAACCTAAACTAAGGAACATCAGCCTCTACAGCTAGTGGATCCGACTGGAAGTCCGGGTCACAAGAGTCATCTATAGCTGTCCCATAATAGGTGTCTACGCAGGTCTCATCCTCATCCTCTGTAATATTTTCAACGGGTCCAGTCAGGACAGGAGCGAGCACAAAATATCTCACGCAGTTCATATCAAGTTAGGAAATATAAAGCATGCAATAGAGTAAGATACAGGAAACTCTGAAAGAAGAATGTATATGAAAAACAGCAGAGATTTGATAATAGGAAATATCTATATATGATAAGTAAGAACTGTAAGCAATATGTGATTTAGAGTACAATATGGTTATGTAAACGATTTAGGACAATGCAATGGTAACTCTATTGTACGTGAGTGCACAATGGACATATACAATAGTTATATAATGTTGCACAATAGGATTTGATTACATAACAAATTCTACCCCCCCTCCCCAATCAATACACAAGGATCCACTCCAGTTACGCTATCTTATACAATAGTGTACAATGTTATACAATAGATGTACAATGTTATACAATAGTTGTACAATGGTCTATCCATAGGACTCATATGATAGTGAGAGTACAATATGCACAATGAGTATACAAGGATAAGGGTATATATTCAATAAATATAATATGTAAGTGAAATGCACATCACAATATGTATTTAGTGAATACAAGGGGATAACATCTCAAAAGAAGATCCATATAGTACCAATCCGTGATAACAATCGTGTCAGCATCAAGTATAGTAATCTAGAACAAGAATGTAAATCCAGACAAGTATGAAACAGTTAAAGAATGTATTCGCCTGATCTCATGAATGTCCGAAAGAAAACTACTGCCTGAGGAGTGGTGTCTGCCTCCTATTAGAACAGTACAAGTCACTACATGTCTAAAATAATAATAAGATGCATTACAATGCATTCTATATGAATTTAGGTCAATCTAGGTCAAACCTAAGTCAAACAAGTCTCACTAGGCCTAACCAGTCTATCCTACCAAGCACACACCAAACACAAGGCTAAATAAGCCATCACTCAACCATCTATATATATTTATCATATATATATACATCCAAAAATAGGTTAAGGCATCTATAGATATTAGGCTATAACAAGGCAATATATAGCACACAACAAGTCATGTATTAAGATGCTAAGAGATAGAGTGTGATAGTGTTAAGTGTCAAGTGTGCATGTAATACATCATGTGAAACTAAATCAGCATTAAGAACAATGTGTAAGTGCTAATACAAGTGTTTGCATTATCTAGATTCACATATTCAAGAAGGGGTGTAATGTGGCATGTATGATGTGCATTACAAGGGTATACAAGTGTATCTCAGATTTTACATCAAGTAAAAGGGGTTGAATGGATTGTCTAATATACATCTCAGTTAAGGGTTACAAGTTATACATTTCAGAATTTAAAGCATCAGTTAAAGGGTGTTATAATACCATGTATAGGAGGAGGGAAAGTGTGTATCCAAGTGTCTGTACACGGGTTAAATCTGAGATGAACAAGCAATGAAATGTATGAACCCATAATTCAGTTACACTATCAAACTGGGAAAACTGGGAAGAAACAGACCCAAAGCTGAGAGCAAAAGCTAACTAAGAGTGCACTCATGCATCTATGAAATCTGAACATGTAGTAATAACTGGAAACAGAGAACTATAGCTAAAAGAGCATACAAGCTCAACTAAGTGTATGAGAATTATTAGTGATCTTGGAAATAGGAAGGAGTAAACTGAACTGAATTAAAAGGGAATGAACTCTGAGAATGTGCATCTACACATGTACTGTTCTGAAACCACAACAACCTCATGTCCTAATTCCCAAACAGGCTCGAAAGCAAATGACTAACTAAAAACCAATCACACATTAGCATATATCATGTAGGAATCTATCTAACATGCTAGGAATTCAAATTAGACAGAAAACATTCAATATTAAAACCTCTGCAATAACACATATTAACCCTATATCAGAAAGTATCAGACATAGGGTGTTTCGAATAGGAAATATGCAATAATTTGAAGAATCAAATAGTTAAATTGGTTGGTAATTAACATGGCATGTATACTCGTGTCCAGAGACTGTTCTCGTGTCCAAGACACGGACACAAACGTGTCCAAACAGAATGTGCACACACACAGACACAATGCACAGGGCACAGCGTCGTGCAGTGAGTACGAGGCCTCGTGCTAGCGACACGATACGACACTGGCCTCGTGCTCGTGCCCCTAGGTTCGCCCCACATAGGGCTACCTACGTGGCACCCTGTACCGTCGTGTCGAGTCGTATAGACGTGTCCAAACACGCGTATCAGTGGCCAAAAGTTGGCTGAACCAACACAGTACACGACCAGTGCACTCATGATTACGTATCCGATACGACACAAGGACTCATGAAACTTGGGGAGCCTCGTATCAGTGTCAGCCTCGACCTGTGTGTCAAATTTCTCGTGTCCACATGGCGTGTCCAGTGAGATATAGCCCCCGAGTAGCAGGGGACTGCTACGCGTGTGCTGTGCGCGTGGAGACAGCGTATTCACGTGTCCATTCCGATATGACACAACACGAACATCACCTCAGTCCAACAGAAATCAACAAGCGAGACCAAACCCTAATTTTTTATTCAAACAAAAACAAAAAATAAGAACAAAATTCCCATTGTGGCATTTCGTCGAACACCTTGGTATGCACACTGATACGTATCCAATACGGACACGTATTGGACACGAAACCTAGCAAAACCTATACCAACAGTTAGAGGACTCCTAGGGCTTCCTATTCATGCCTAGAAATCATAATTTTATGGAGGGAATGAGAAGTTACCTAGGTGTGTCAAAATGCTCAAAAAGCTCCAAAGAGGGGTGTTCTTTTTACTATCCAAACTTCACCAAATTGTTCCTCCACTGAAAATATTCACCATGGACAGAAAGTATTCAGTGATTAGAACCTAATGCAAAAAGTTTGAAAGAAAAAGGAGTTAAAATGGAAAAGATATGGATTGGGGAAGAATGGGATTTACCTCTATTTTTCCAACTTGCTAATTTTCTAAAGGAGGCTAGCCCTAGATGGAAGAGGCATTAAATAGGGGTGTGGAACCCTAGGTGGCTGGCCATAAATGCTAGGGTTAGGGTTTTGGGGTGATCAATGGCTATAAATCAATCTAACTAATTCAATGGTTCACAAGCCTAGGTTTCACACTAGTCAAGTTGTGACCTAGTTGTTCCATCTAGTCATGACTTAACCAAGGCTAACAAATTCTAACTAACACTAACTAACACTAACCATGGTTAGCTAAGACTAGCTATGACTAATCTAGGTTAGGTCAAATCTAGTCTAGGGCTAAACACACTATAAGGCAATGAATTAAATCATATTTAAATCACACCATCCCATTAATTATATTAAATTCCAAATAAATATATATTAAATTCAAATAATTCAAAATAACCAAAATACCCTCAAGCTAAAAAATGATAAATGAAATACCCTAATCACATGGCTAGGCTCTAGGGTAGACAGTCTCTACGGTTTCACTAGCAAACACCAAAATCACAAGTCATGATTTTAAATAGTTTTAAAATGATTAAAAATCACCAAAAATCATATTATTATTTAAATATCATAATTAATTAAATTAAAACACAAAATTTCAAATTTACCCTCATTTAGAAAATTGGGTGTTACACATACCATACGAACCTTGGAAGATATGTTGAGATCTTGTACGCTCGACTTCGGTGGTTCGTGGGAGGATCACCTGCACCTGGTGGAGTTCTCGTACAATAATAGTTTCCAGACCAGTATTCAGATGGCACCTTTCAAGGTACTATATGGTAGGAATTGCAGATCCCCGCTAGCATGGGTCGATGTTGGAGAGAGGCAGATACTCGATCCATAAATGATTACTCATTCCGTTGAGGTGGTAAGAAGAGTCAGAGATCATCTTCGATTTGCCCAAGATCGCCAGTGTCATTGGACCGATTCTCATCGACGTCCCCTTGAATTCTTGGTCGACAACCATGTATTCCTGAGGATTTTGCCTAACCGTGGCATCATTCGTTTCAGCGTACGGGGAAAGCTTAGTCCTAGGTACATAGGGCCGTTTGATATTCTGGAGCGAGTAGGTGATGTATCCTATCGTCTCGCTCTTCCACCGTCGCTAAGAGAGGTGCATGATGTCTTCCATGTGTTCCAACTATGATAGTATATCCCGGACCCGAGCCACATCCTGGATCATTCAGAATTAGTGGTTGGTACCAACCTTTCATATGAGGAGAGGCCCGTGTCTATATTGGACCGGAGAGAGAAGATACTCAAGAACAAGACTATCAAGTTAGTCCGTGTTGCTTGGGGTCATCACTCTTTGGGTGAGTCAACGTGGAAGCGTGATGATGATATTCGATCGCGATATCCCGACCTGTTTGACTCGTAAGGTATAATGTCTTCCTTATGCCTTATGCCCTCGATTTCCTAGCTTGTATGAATGATTGCTTGATTGATTGCTTAGTATAGCTTGTCTGTGATTAGTATAGCTTGTCCTTGCCTCTCTAGCCTCTTAATGTAATTCCGAGGACGGAATTCTTTTAAGGTGGGTAGAGTTGTAACGCCTGTAGTTCGTATTACGTATTTTGTTATACGTGTCCGTAATCTTGACCCATAATTAGACTTGTCTTGCTTTGCTTAATCCTGGTTTAATCTTACCTTAGTTTATTTTGGGTTCATCCTGGATCGACTTGTCATGAATGGCTAGCCTTGGGTTCTGCATTGGCATGAGTTAGTTAGCATTCATGGTTCGGGCATGCATCGGGTTCGGTTGGGTTCGGCTTGGTTGGTTCGGTTTGGGTTGGAATGCAAACCCCTACCTACTACCCTCCATCATTTATTAATTCCAACAACCCATTCTCTCTCTTCATTCACTTCTTTATTTACTCTTCTCCCTCAATTCACTCTCTCCATCGACCAGAGAGAGAGGCTTAGGCAAGTGCAACTTGCTTCATGGAGGAACTCAGATTTCGTTGTTCCATTGTCTTCCTCATGAGATTCTAAGTCACTTTAGTATGTAGCATTTTCGAATTTCATGGCTCATGCGTGTAGATCTATGTTTTAGCATTTTTGATCTTCATGGTTTTGATCTTCTAAAACTTGGTTGTTCCGAATGGAGAGTTCCATGTAGTAGGGATTTCGATTTTATGCAAGTTTGGCTCTTGAATGGTTGGATTTTATTGAGGCTTGACCGAGATGGAGCTTGCTTGAGTTCGTGAGCTTTTTACACCTGCTTGTCTTGGCCATGGGAAGAAGATGAAGTTTTATGCACACGTTCTAACGTGTTAGCGTAGTGTTTAACCTTTACACCCACGTTTTACGTGACAGCGTATTATTCAGCCTTTTACGCACACGCATTTGCGTGCCAGCGTACTCCGTTTTATGCCGAGTTTATTCAATTTTATGCTCGGGGCCCTCCCACTCGCGTAAAATCATGCTCGCATAAAACCCTGGCTTGAGCAGACTCTCGCATGCGTAAATTCTTGCTCGAGTGTTTCACTCACGTAGAGTTTTGCTCGCGTAGAGCTATCTCACCTTGCCCTTGCTAGCGTAAAGCCCTGGCTCGCGTAAAACCCCACCCGTATGCACCCTTGCTCGCGTAGAGCTATCTCACCTTGCCCTTGCTAGCGTAAGCCGCTTTACGCTTGAGGCCCCTTGGCCTTGCGTAGAGGTACGCGTGTGGAGACTTTGAGTCCCTATGGCGTACGTCTTTTGTCATGAACTTGAGAATCACGAATTTATTTGATATGTTTAAATGATAATTGCACACGGCATGGTATGAGGTTAACATGACATAACATAACAAGCAAGCATGATGGGAACTATTGAATGCTGTTACGACGGCTAGCATGACATGACAAGAATGAATGGCCTGGATACCGTGGACGATTGTGTATGTATAAATAAACCAGTACTGTCTCGCATCATGTCTAGGACAGGGACCCCTGAGTACCACGGTCAGGGGTACCTACTTAAATTGACTAAGGCCAATAACTAGAATAATCCAGTGGTCATGAAGAGATTTTCCAGCTACAGGCAATCCCGTTATCTGGGTGCCCCATCATGGGATCTGTGCCGTCGAGTAGGGCACATTTCCAGCACACTGTCATGTGTTGCACCCTTCAAGCTACTTAAGGGTACATGTGTTCTTGGACAATGTACCCACCTGAATTCAAACCCTAATTTGTGTCTGGATAGCCTGGATGGTCTGCAGGGCTTGTGGCTGTTGGAATAATCTTATTTTATCTTTCTAGTAACTAGGCCTGTGATAACCCTAGTTAGTTAAAGTATCGAGCCGTACTCATTGCTTGGTCGTGATTGATTGGATGGAGTCTAGCCCAGCTTAGTCTTGTCCTGATCTTGTACAAGAATGTATCATGACATGATTATTTATGCCTACCTTAACAATAATGATCAGGGGTCCAGTTCTGTTCAGGCGAAGGGTTACAACCCCGGTCCTTGTTTGGTTTAAGGATTATAACCTGGCTCCCGGAGCAGTTATGTGTCCTCTCTTCGTTTATTGTCTTATTGCACCCTACGTCATGCTCGACATGTTTTACTTTACCAACAAGAAATTGGGGCGGGTTTCTATTCAGGAGAAGGGTTACAACCCCGGTCCTTGTTTGGTTTAAGGGTTGTGACCTGGCTACCTGAATAGTTTCATCGTACTCAATCTACGGTTGTTGGCTCTGTTATTATCAGTTTTCTTTATATAAATTATCTTTAATATCCATTTATGATATGCTGGTTTTAGTTCCTAAGTGAAGCCTCCTTTGTGGCACTTACTCTTTCTGGGGTTTGACCCAGCTGGTTTTGTATGGCCAGGTACCGGAGCAGCTCCAGAGGATCTACCTATCTTCTAGCCAGATAGTGACCACCGGGCGTAACCCTGGCAACGAGTGGGTTCCTTTTGTTCTTCCACTTTATTGTATAAATATTCTTTTGAGGCGTTTAGCCGGCGAGCACGTGTTAGCTCGTATTGCACCTTTATTTACTGTCTGTCTACGGGCTGTAACATGATTGACAAATCCTAGGGTTGATCATGTATGACTGAAACTCTTGCTAGTCTTGACATTTTGTACGACTAGCTTCATGATCATCCAAATATGTAATGTATGGGACGCCTTACTATTGTATATTTGGTGCTCTGACATCTTGTAACAAGTTATTGTTTGTTTGAGGTTGAGATAATAGGCTTGTTTATGACCATAAGAGACTGATGGCTTGTAGTTAAACCCTCATGTATCTAGACAGTCTCGACCGTATAGCGAGGTAGGTTGTACTTCAATATACGTAGCTGGCTATGTTCGCCCCCACTCTCTAATATTCTGGTTCTGGGGCGTCACAGTACTGTCAGTGACGATGCGGTTGTTGAACATAAAGTCCGATTTTAACTTGCCATAAACTTGCTATGATCGAATTATACAACTAATCAAGGAGGTGTTATCGAAGGAATCAAAAGAGCTTCCAAAAAACTTCTACAAGTCGAAGATGATGGTCTGACAACTGGGACTGGGGTACGAGAAGATAGATTGTTGTCGCAATGGATGCATGTTGTACTACAAAGAAAATGAGGTTATAGAAAGTTGCAGCTTCTGTAATACGGATCGTTACAAGCCAGTCAGGAGAAAAGGAAAGTCAACTAGAAAACGATGTCCTTATAAGTATATGCATTACTTGTCGATCACGAAGCGCTTGCAGAGGATGTATATGTCTCAGAATATAGCAGAACACATGACGTGGCACAACGAAGAACGCACAAAGGACGATGGAGAATTGTCACATCCTTCGGATGGAGAGGCATAGAAATATTTCGATTTGCGTCATCCAGATTTTACTGCAGAGCCTAGAAATGTACGTCTGGCGCTAGTTCTGATGGCTTTCCCCCTTTCGGGCAGTCGAGATCTCAATACTCCTGCTGGCCGGTCATTCTGACCCCTTATAATCTGCCACCATGGATGTGTATGAAGACTCCTTATATGTTCTTGACAGCTATCATATCGGGTCCCAAAATCTGACGAAGAATATCGATATATTTACAGCCGTTGGTGGATGAGCTGAAACAGCTGTGGGAGATCGGCGTCGCGACCTATGATATTTCCAGGAAACTAAACTTTCAGATGAGAGCTTCACTGATGTGGACAATTAATGATTTTTCTGCATACGGTATGCTGTCGGGATGGAGTACTCACGGCACCATGTCTTGTCCGATATGTATGGAAAATAGTAAGGCGTTTCGCCTTAAGCATGGAGAAAAAACTTCTTTCTTTGATTGTCATCGTCAATTTCTGCCCGCGAGTCATCCTTGGAGAAAGAACAAGGACGCATTCAGAGCTGGAAAACAAGAATTTTTTCATCCCCTGCCAGATTGTCGGGATACGATATTTGGAAAGATGTAAAGGACTTGTCCACTGTAATGGAAGATCCATCGAACAATTATGTCGATGGGTTCGGACAAAGCCATAACTGGACCAAACGGAGTATCTTCTGGGACTTGCCTTATTAGAAAGATAATCTTATAAGGCATAATCTTGATGTTATGCTGTAACGCCCCAGAACCAGAATACTGGAGAGCGGGGGCGTACATAGCCAGCTACGTATATTAAAGTGCAACCCACCTCGCTATACGGTCACGACTGTCTAGATACATGAGGGTTTAACTACAAGCCAACAGTCTCCTATGGTCATGAAGAAGCCTATTGTCTCAATCTCAAGCAAGCAATAATAGTTACAATATGTTAGAGCACCAATATATAATAGCAAGGCGTCCCATACATTACATATTGGATGATCATGAAGCTAGTCGTACAAAATGTCAAGACTAGCAAGAGTTCAGTCATACATGATCAACCCTAGGATCTGTCAATCATGTCACAGCCCGTAGGCAGACAGTAAAAAGATACAATACGAGCTAACACGTGCTCATCGACTAAACGCCTCAAAAGAATAATTTTTACAATAAAGTGGAAGGACAAAAGAAACCCACTCGTTGCTAGGGTTACGCCTGGTGGCCACCATCTAGCTGAAAGACAGGTGGATCCTCTGGTGCTGCTCCGATATCTGGCCACACAAAACCAGCTGGGTCAGACCCCAGAAAAAGTAAGTACCACAAAGGAGGCTTCACTTAGGAACTAAAACCAGCAAATCACAGTAGAATATTAAAGATATAAATAGAGAACCAATAATAATAGAGATAACAACAGTAAACTGAGTACGAGGAAACCATTCAAGTAGCCAGGTCGCAACCCTTAAACCAAACAAGGACCGGGGTTGCAGCCCTTCACCTGAAATAGAAACCCGTCTCAAATACTATTGGTACAGTGAAGACAATAAACGAAAAGAGGACACAGAACTGCTCCGGGAGCCAGGTTACAACCCTTAAACCAAACAAGGATCGGGGTTGTAACCCTTCGTCTGAACAGAACTGGACTCCTGATCTTTATTGCTAAGGCCAGTATAAATAATCATGGTATTAAGGTAAGGTAAAACATGACGAACACGACATGGGGTTGCAATAAGACAATAAACGAAGAGAGGACACAGAACTGCTCCGGAAGCCAGGTTACAACCCTTAAACCAAACAAGGACCGAGGTTGTAACCTTTCGCCTGAACAGAACTGGACCCCCGATCGTTATTGTTAAGGCAAGCATCAATAATCATGTAATATCATAATCTTGTATAGGATCAGGATAAGACTAAGTTGAAATAAACTCCATCCAATCAATCATGGCCAATCAAGAGTACGGCCTGATACTTTTAACTAACTATGGTTATCACAGGCCTAGTTACTAGCAAGATAAAATAAGATTATCCCAACAGACACAATCCCTACAGACCATCCGGTTATCCAGGTCGAATGTCCGTTTATGAAGAATACAACGTGACAGTATGCTGGAAATGTGCCCTACTCGTCGGTAGGCTACAAGTCCACTTAATGCGCCCAGATAACGGGATTGCCTGTAGCTGGGAATCTCTTAATGTCTACTGAATTATTCTAGTTTATTAGCCTTAGTCAATTACTGTAGGTATCCCTGACAGTGGTACTTAGGGATCCCTATCCTAGACATGATGCAAGACAGTACTGGTATATTTGTACAAACGCAATCGCCCACGATGTCCAGGTCATTCATACTTGTCATATCAGGCTAGAATGTCGTGATATATCATGTCAGTTTACTTGTTAAGAGTGCGCCACGGTGGGCCACTATCATGTTCAAGAATTATGCCAGAATTTATATGACATAGACATAAATGAAACATTTTAATAATAATAATAAAATAATAATAATAATAATATATATATAGAGGAGAAGACTATGGAGGGAGCCATGCAGCTAAGGGAATAGAGCTCATGCGGCTTGGAATTCAAGAGTCCATGCGGCTGGGCCCTGGGGGAAGAAAGGATCTTATGCGGCTCGAATAGTGCAAGTCCATGCGGCCGGGAAGGAGTGGGCGCATGCGGCTGGGGAGTGCAGGGCGCACGTGGATAAGGGTTCGGGTCATATGCGGCTGAGTAAGGGAACAACTCATGCGGCTGGGAAAGGAGTGATCCCATGCGGCTGGGACGAAAGGTCTTATGCGGCTGGAGGAGCAAGGCCTTATGCGGCTGAGCAAGGGATCAGTCCATGCGGCTGGGTAGGGCAGGGGCGCATGCTGCGGAGTAAAAACATGACTCATGCGGCTCGGGGGTGGCAACCCTATGCGGCTGAGAATGAAGGCGGCTTATGCGGCTAAAAATGCAAGTGCTCCTGCAGCTGCGGACATGCAAGTGCTTATGCGGCTGCAGTGAGTTATCTTCATGCGGCTGAAAGGTTAATGCACCATGCAGCTAAGTGGAGTCAAGGCCATATGCGGCTGGAAAGAGACTTGCCGCATAAATGTTCATGTGGTCAAGTACTTCATGCGACTGAAAGACTGTGCTTCTTCTCCACTGATCCGAGAAGAATAACCATGAAATCCATGGCTTCAAAGCTTCATAAACCCTTCATCCGAAGTCTGAATTCAGACTTCCATAGGTCAAAATGGGGCAGAATCGAATGCTCTACAACATGGAACCATCAAAACTTGGAAATAACAATGTTAAGTAGATCAAAACCCAAAAAATCCAAAAATACAATAAACTTAGATCTACACAAATTGAGTCGTGGAAATTTGAAATGCTAAGTACTAAAGTGTGTTAGAATCTCGAGAGGAAGAGAATAGAACAATAAAAACAAAGTTCCTCTATGAAGTAAGCTGCACTTGCCTAAGCTCTCTTCCTGGTAGGTGAAGAAGTAATGGTGGAGAAGAAGAAGTAATAAAGGGAATTAATAAGGAGAGAGAGAAGGGAGTGGGTTAATAAATGGTAAGGAGGTGGTAGGTAAGGGTTCTCCCCTTTGTTCATGATGAACCAAGGCAAACCAAGCCTAGCCGAACCAAACCAAAACAAGCCAAGTCATGAAATGCCAAGATAAGCCAAGCAAGGAATCAGGCAATACGAGTCAGGAATACGTACGCGTATTCCAAAATATGTAATACGAATCACGGGTATTACAACTCTACCTACCTTAAAAGAATTCCGTCCTCGGAATTTAATTAAGAGACTAGAGGGACAAGAAAAAGCTATACTTCACAGGCAAGCTATACTAATCAAGCAATCAAGTAATTATTCATGCAAGCAAGGAATCGAAGGCATGAGACATAAAAAGATATTATACTTCACGAGTCTAACAGGTCGGGATATCGCGATCGGATACCATCCTCACGCTCCCATGTTGACTCACCCAAAGAGTGATGACCCCAAGCAACTCGGACTAACTTGATAGTCTTGTTCTTGAGTGTCTTCTCTCTTCGGTCCAATATAGACACGGGCCTCTCCTCATACGAAAGGTTGGTATCAACAACCAATTCCGAATGATCCAGGATGTGGCTCGGGTCCGGGATATACCGTCGTAGTTGGGATACATGGAATACATTATGCACCTCACGTAGCAACGATGGAAGAGCAAGACGATAGGATACATCTCCTACTCGCTCCAGAATATCGAACGGCCCTATATACCTAGGACTAAGCTTTCCCCGTACGCTGAAACGAATGACGCCACGGTTAGGCGAAATCCTCAGGAACACATGGTCACTGACTGAGAACTCAAGGGTCGTCGATGAGAATCGGCCCAATGACGCTGGCGATCTTGGGCAACTCGAAGATGGTCTCTGACTCTCCTGACCACCTCAACGGCCTGAGCATTTTTGGACCGAGCATCTGCCTCTCACCAACATCATCCCAAGCTAGCAGGGATCTGCACTTCCTGCCATATACTGCCTCGAACGGTACCATCTGGATACTAGCTTGGAAACTATTGTTGTATGAGAACTCTACCAGGTGCATGTGATCTTCCCATGAACCACCGAAGTCGAGTGTACATGACCGCAACATATCTTCAAGAGTCTGGATCGTGCGTTCTGACTGGCCATCTGTCTGTGGGTGATATGCTGAGCTGAACTGGAGGCGAGTCCCCAAACTCTTTTGCAGGCTATGCCAAAAGTGCAACGTAAATCTGGAATCTCTGTCCGAGGTGATACTGACTGGTATACCATACAATCTGACAATCTGTCGGAGATACATCTTCGCTAGCTGAGCCGTCGACTGACCAACTATGAATAGGGAAAGTGAGCCACCTTCATGATCCTGTCTATAATAACCCATATAGCATCTCTGCCAGCCGGGGATCTAGGTAAGCCAGTCACGAAGTCCATGGTTATATGCTCCCACTTCCATTCTGTAATTGGCAAGGGCTGAAGAAGTCCATCTGGCCTCTGATGTTCAGCCTTAACTTGTTGGCAAACCAAACATCGAGAGACAAATTGGGCTATCTCCCTCTTCATGCCATTCCACCAAAAGTGCTGACAAATATCTCGGTACATCTTCGTACCGCCGGGATGAATGGAATACTGCGAACTATGAGCCTCTGTCATGATCTGTCTGATATCTCCACTCGGTACACAAAGATGCTTCCCATGTCGAAGTGTACCGTCTTCATGGATACATAACTCTGGTCTTCGTCCTGCCTCATACTCTGCTCTGAGTCGCTGAAGCTTGGAATCTGCTGACTGTGCCATCCAGATCCTCTCGACTATAGTGGACTGAACTTACATGCTGGCCATCAATGCCACACTGGAAGGAAGGACAACTTCTATACCCATCTTCTGAAGATCGACTAACAGTTCTGGTTGCGCTGTTAGGAAATAAACTCCGGCTCTCATGCTCAATGCATCTGCAACAACGTTGGCCTTCCCAGGATGATACTGCAGGTTGACATCATAATCCACAAGTAGCTCCAGCCACCTCCTCTGACGCATGTTAAGATCCTTCTGGGTGAAAACGTACTTCAGGCTCTTGTGGTCGGTGAAAATCTCCACCCTATCTCCATATAAGTAGTACCTCCATAACTTAAGTGCAAACACTACTGCTGCCAGCTCCAGGTCGTAGGTTGGATAATTCCTCTCATGATCACGAAGTTGTCGTGACGCATAAGCTATTACCTTCCCATGCTGCATCAGAACACATCCCAAACCTCTGCCTGAAGCATCACAATACCCTGAGAATCCCCCGGTTCCATCTGGAAGCGTGAGAATAGGAGCCATCATCAAGCCTCACTTCAACTTCTCAAAAAAATCCTGGCACTCTGCTGTCCAAGCAAACCGCACATCCTTGCGGGTCAACTGGGTCAATGGCGCTAAAATTTGAGCGAAGTCTGAAACAAATTGCCGGTAGTAGCTGGCCAAGCCAAGAAAATTGTAAATTTCTGCCACTGTGCTAGGTACCGACCACGTTTCAATGGCCACGATCTTCTGGGGATCCACTTCTACTCCTCCTATGGTGATGATATGACCCAAGTACGAAATGCGATCGAGCCAGAACTCAAATTTACTAAACTTGGCATATAACTGGTGCTCTCTGAGAATCTGGAGGACAACTCGGAGATGCTGCTCATGCTCCGCTTCACTTGCTGTAGACCAGGATGTCATCTAGGAACACAATCACGAACTGATCCAAATAAGGCATGAAGATGCGATTCATGACGTCCATGAATACAGCCGACGCATTGGTTGCTCCAAATGGCATCACAAGGAACTCCCAATGCCCATATCTCGATCTAAAGGTTGTCTTCGGGATGTCCTGCTCTCTGACTCTGATCTGATGGTATCTTGACCATAAATCTATCTTCAAGAATACTGCTGCTCCTCTGAGTTGATCAAACAAGTCATCTATCCTCGGGAGAGAGTATCTGTTCTTGATTGTCACCGAGTTCAAGGTACGATAATTTATACATAGTCTGGACGTACCATCCTTCTTTTTTACAAGAGGCATCGGGGCTCCCCAAGGTGATCCACTAGCACGAATGAATGATCCCTTGGTTCTGAGTTTTTCAATCATCTTGTACAATATCTCTAGCTTTGACGGCGCCATCCTGTAGACTCTCTCTGACACTGGAGCTGTCCCGGGAATCAAGTCGATGGTAAACTCGATCTCTCGCTTTGGAGGCATCCCTGGAAGCTCTTCTGGAAAGACATTTGAAAACTCTTCAACTATCCGGGGTAACTGCATTGCTGCTACTTCCATCCACAACACTGGAGGAGAAGGTTCAACTTTGCCTCGGGAGAAGAAAAACTCCGGCTCGCCTGGAATGCTAAAAATAACCCTGCCAATGTGGTCTATCCTAGCATAATGGTCCCTCAACCAATCTATCCCTAAGACCACATCATAATCGGCCATCGGGAACTCTATCAATCTAGCGGGAAACTCTCTACCGCTAACTATGATCCGATACGAGGAAAATACTCTATCTACTCCCACAAGTCCGTTACCAGTAAGTATATTGAGCCTTACTGATAATGACTCGGGCTCCAATCCTATCCGTATCGCAAATCGTGCATACATAAATGAATGCGAGGCACCAGAATCAAATAATACTGAAGCTGGAAAGGTGTTGACGAGAATAGTACCTGCCACTACCTCTCCTGGTGCTAATCCTTCTTTCCCATGGTCAAGGCCAGCACTTGACCATGTCCTCTGGGTGCGGGTCCCCTCTGCTAAAAATTCCTCTGCCTGCTCTGGATCATGGCTTGGGCTTGGGCATACTGCTGCGGTCTCTGCTGGAATGTCTGGGCCTGCGTTGGCAATGGCCTCGGGAACGGGTACTGCAGCTGCTGCTGCTGCTGGACTGGTGCTGGTCCTCTAACTGAAGGACTAGAGAAGGCCGATAAACTCCCCCTGTTCGGGCAGTTTCCAACCCTGTGGTCCGGGGCACCACAAACCAAGCACAAACCCTGTGCTCTAAGACACTCTGATACCACATGCCCTGGCTTTCCGCAGTGTGAACATCCTACTGCGGAAGACTGCTTTTGCTTCTGCTGCTGAGGGTGCGTTGTGGTGGAATACTGAACCGACGTCACTGAGGCCGCCCTCCTCGGAGCTCCAATAGTCAAAGCCCTGGCTGCCGAGGCTGGTGCTGATGACTGATTCATCTGGCCGTGAGATCGCTTCCGACCTTCGGTCCTATCTATGATCCTCTGGGAGGTGTACTCATGCCTCCGGGCTGCTCTCAATACTGCATCAAAAGTCTGATGCTCAAACTGCTCCACCGCCAACAAAATCTCTAGGTAGAGCCCCTGCTGGAACCGCTGGGCTCTATCGAACTCGGTCGCCACCAAGGTGGGAGCAAACCGACTAAGCCTGGAGAACTCGGTCGTATATCCATCGACCGTCCTGCCCATCTGCTTCAGATTGGTGAACCTCGTCTGTAGATCGTACCGAGCTACAGCATCGAAGTACTTGGTCTGGAATCTCCCTGAATACTGCCCAGGCAATAGGGGCCACTAATCCAACGGCCTGTGCCGCCCACCAACTGCGGGCAAGATCCAATAGCTGCAGGCGCACCACGGCCACCTTCTCTGCTTCTGGGGTCCTGGCTGCTTCTAGAATCACCTCTGTATCCTGAATCCATGTATTAACAGCAATAGCATCTTCACTGCCGTCGAAGAAGGGAGGGTTCAAGCGCTTGAAGCTGTTGGTCGCGCTATTATCCTGATGACCTCCTCTGGTCAAAGCAACTGCCATCGCCTGGTGCAAGGCATCTCCGCGAAGATCCTGGGAAGCTAATAGGGACCTGATAAGACCCACCAAAGTACCATCATCAGGCTCTGCAGGCTGGACGGGCTGAACTGGTGGCTCTCCTCCAGTAGGCATGACTCTGGAGGCTACTCCTGAATGCTGGGCTTGATCTTCAGGTTGCTGCTGGTCCACGGGAGGTGCTTCGCCTTGCTGATTGGCAGGTCCAGGAACGATGTCGCTGAAGAAGATGACATAAGGAACAATAAGGAAGGACCAGGACAGATCAACGATACATGCATGTGATCAGGTCAAGATTACAGGGATTCAGAAGATACGAGCAGAGATTAAGGGCGAGTACTGATTGAGACATCTATTCGGTAAACCCCCACATATCTTGATTTACAAGACCTACATGGGCCACCACTTAAACCATGTAATGCCCCAGAACCAGAATATGGAGAGCGGGGGCGTATATAGCCAGCTATATTGAAGTGCAATCCACCTCGCTATACGGTCACGGCTGTCTAGATACATGAGGGTTTAACTACAAGCCAACAGTCTCCTATAGTCATGAACAAGCCTATTGTCTCAATCTCAAGCAAGCAATAATAGTTACATGATGTCAGAGCACCAAATATATATAGCAAGGCGTCCCATACATTACTATTAGATGATCATGAAGCTAGTCGTACAAAATGTCAAGACTAGCAAGAGTTCAGTCATATGATCAACCCTAGGATCTGTCAATCATGTTACAGCCCGTAGGCAGACAGTAAATAAGATATAATACGAGCTAACACGTGCTCGCCGGCTAAACGCCTCAAAGAATAATTTTTACAATAAAGTGGAAGGACAAAAGAAACCCACTCGTTGCCAGGGTTACGCCTGGTGGTCACCATCTGGCTGGAAGATAGGTGGATCCTCTGGTGCTGCTCCGATATCTGGCCACACAAAACCAGCTGGGTCAGACCCCAGAAAGAGCAAGTGCCACAAAGGAGGCTCCACTTAGGAACTAAAACCAGCAAATCACAGTAGAATATTAAAGATAATAAATAGAGAACTGATAATAGTAGAGATAACAACAGTAAACTGAGTACGAGGAAACCATTCAAGTAGCCAGGTCGCAACCCTTAAACCAAACAAGGACCGGGGTTGCAGCCCTTCACCTGAAATAGAAACCCGTCTCAAATACTATTGGTACAGTGAAGACAATAAACGAAGAGAGGACACAGAACTGCTTCGGAAGCCAGGTTACAACCCTTAAACCAAACAAGGATCGGAGTTGTAACCCTTCGCCTGAACAGAACTGGACTCCTGATCTTTATTGCTAAGGCCAGTATAAATAATCATGGTATTAAGGTAAAGTAAAACATAACGAATACGGCATAGGGTTGCAATAAGATAATAAACGAAGAGAGGACACAGAACTGCTCCGGAAGCCAGGTTACAACCCTTAAACCAAACAAGGACCGGGGTTGTAACCCTTCGCCTAAACAGAACTGGACCCCCGGTTGTTATTGTTAAGGTAAGCATCAATAATCATGTCATGTCACAATCTTGCACAGGATCAGGATAAGACTAAGCTGGAATAAACTCCATCCAATCAATCACGGCCAATCAAGAGTACGGCTTGATACTTTTAACTAACTATGGTTATCACAGGCCTAGTTACTAGCAAGATGCAATGAGATTATCCTAACAGCCACAAGCCCTGCAGACCATCCGGTATCCAGGTCGAATGTCTGTTTATGAAGAAAGCAACACGTGACGGTGTGCTGGAAATGTGCCCTACTCGTCGGTAGGCTACAAGTCCACTTAATGGGCCCAGATAACAGGATTGCCTATAGCTGGGAATCTCTTCATGTCTACTGAATTATTCTAGTTTATTAGCCTTAGTCAATTACTGTAGGTATCCCTGACCGTGGTACTCAGGGATCCCTATCCTAGACATGATGCAAGACAGTACTGGTATATTTGTACAAACACAATCGCCTACGGTGTCCAGGTCATTCATACTTGTCATGTCAGGCTAGCATGTCGTGATATATCATGTCAGTTTACTTGTTAAGAGTGCGCCACGGTGGGCCACTATCATGTTCAGGAATTATGCTAGAATTTATATGAAATAGACATAAATGAGACATTTTAATAATAATAATAATAATAATAATAATAATAATAATAGAGGAGAAGACTGTGGAGGGAGCCATGCAGCTAAGGGAATAAAGCTCAAGCGGCTTGGGATTCAAGAGTCCATGCGGCTGGGCCCTGGGGGAAGACAGGATCTTATGCGGCTCGAATAGTGCAAGTCCATGCGGCCGGAAAGGAGTGGGCGCATGCGGCTGGGGAATGCAGGGCGCACGTGGACAAGGGTTCGGGTCATATGCGGATGAGCAAGGGAACAACTCATGCGGCTGGGAAAGGAGTGATCCCATGCGGCTGAGACGAAAGGCCTTATGCGGCTGGAGGAGCAAGGCCTTATGCGGCTGAGCAGGGATCAGTCCATGCTGCTGGGTAGGGCAGGGGCGCATGCTGTGGGGTAAAAACAGGACTCATGCGGCTCGGGGGTGGCAACCCTATACGGCTGAGAATGAAGGCGGCTTATGCGGCTAAAAATGCAAGTGCTCCTGCGGCTGCAGACATGCAAGTGCTTATGCGGCTGCAGTGAGTTGTCTTCATACGACTGAAAGGTTAATGCGCCATGCAGCTAAGTGGAGTCAAGACCATATGCGGCTGGAAAGAGACTTGCCGCATGAATGTTCATGCGGTCAAGTACATCATGCGGCTGAAAGACTATGCTTCTTCTCCACTGATCCGAGAAGAATAGCCATGAAATCTATGGCTTCAAAGCTTCATAAACCCTTCATCCGAAGTCGGAATTTAGACTTCCATAGGTCAAAATAGGGCAGAATCGAATGCTCTACAACATAAAACCATCAAAACTTGAAATAACAATGTTAAGTAGATCAAAACCCAAGAAATCCGAAAATACAATAAACTTAGATCTACACAAATTGAGCCATAGAAATTTGAAATACTAAGTACTAAAGTGTGTTAGAATCTCGAAAGGAAGAGAATGGAACAATAAAAAACAAGTTCCTCCATGAAGCAAGCTGCACTTGCCTAAGCTCTCTCTTTCTAGTAGGTGAAGAAGTAATGGTGGAGAAGAAGAAGTAATGGATGGAATTAATGAGGAGAGAGAGAAGGGGTGGGTTAATAAATGGTGAGGAGGTAGTAGGTAAGGGTTCTCCCCTTGGTTCATGATGAACCAAGGTAAACCAAGCCTAACCGAACCAAACCAAAATAAGCCATGTCATAAAATGCCAAGATAAGCCAAACAAGGAATCAGGCAATACGAGTCAGGAATACGTACGCGTATTCCAAATACGTAATACGAATCGCAGGTATTACATATGCATATTGAAAAGAATGTGTTCGATAATAATACCGTCATGGATATTAAAGAAAAGACGAAGGACAATCCAAAAGCAAGACAAGATATTGCCGAGATATACAAGCGTCCTTATCGATGGATGTACCCATTTGAAAGGTACATAAAAATTGATATAATTTAAGTTGAATTTCAGTAGATTTTAAAATTTATTCTTAATTCTCAAGATAATTTGTCTCTCTAGATACCTACATCATCTAAAGAAGAAAGTTGGCAATAAGGCTCATATAGAGGCTTCGATATGCGAAGCATATCTTATCGAAGAGGTGTCAAACTCCTGCTCCATTTATTCGATACTCATGTTAAGATAAATTAAAATAGACCTCAAAGAAATGATGAGGACGTTGAGGATGGAGGTATATTCAATGTAAGGGGCAAGCCTGTTTGGGCTAGAAAAAAATGGTGGTTGACTGACGACGAGTATGATGCCGCTCACCGATATGTCTTATTAAATTGTGACATACAAGAAGTGAGAGATTTGGAGAAGTAAGTCAGTACACTTGCACTCGTTATAATCTCTAATTTGATGAAGTAAGTGACTACACTTATATTCTTTTTCTCTAACAGTGTATTTAGAGATGAAGTCAAAATGAGGACACCGATATTACCGATGAGGGACTTCAAAGAGAGGTTGATTGTACATTTCCGTCATGGTTTCGCAAATACGTAAGTAACTGAGATTATAACTGAGGTTGATTTTATATATTCTTATAAAATACGTAAGTAACTGAGATTAGAAATATATAATCTAAAACATTTAAATTAAAAATATTTGTTTATAGGTTTTATTGCCTGAAATAACACTCACTAATGAGAGTGTTCGTTATCTGGCATTGGGACCAAAAAAGCAAGCAAAGACTTGGCCAGGATATGTCATTAATGGCTTCAGGTTTAAGGCAACTCATAATGCTATAAATGTCGAATTTATCAATGACGGCATCAGTACCAAGGATTCTGGTGTTTGCATAAGAGGCACCATCTATGACGACGAGCCAGACTTTGACTATTATGGAGTGCTTCGGGATATTGTAGATTTACAATATACTGCCCCATATGATATGCATATTGTGATGTTCAAATGTGAGTGGTTAGATACAACACCAAATATCGGTTGGAGAATCGATAAACAATTTGGATTTGTCGATATAAATCATCGCAGGAGGTATAGAGGGTTCGATACATTTGCGATAGCAAGTCAGGCTATTCAAGTCTACTATACAAGCTACCCAAGGCGTCGTAGAGATCGATTTGACTGGTGGGCAGTATACAAGATTAAATCTAGAAATACATTCAACGTTGGAGACCCAGCATACTAAGAGGACCAGATCGAAAAGTCCCAATACTTGGGACAACAGTCGGATACAATGGATGTTGAAATATTGTTGAGGAAAATAGAGGGGAGGAAGAGGTTGATACACAAGACTTAGCTGTCAACCAGGGGAGAAAGAGGCGTCTATCCTAAATATTGAGGCAGAGAAGAAGAAGAAGAAGAAGAAGAAGAAGACGAAGAAGAAGAAGAAGAGAAGAAGAGAAGAGAAAGAAGAAGAAGAAGAAGAAGAAAAAGAAGAAGAAGAGAAGAGAGAAGAATTTGATGGGGATGAGGATACAGATGAAATCGACGATGAGGATGAGGATGATGATGATGACGAAGATGAGGCCGAGGATGAGAACAAAGATGATGACGATGATTAGGTTAAATATTGTTGTATATTAAAAATACTTCCAATTACGTGAATTAAGTTTGACCTCATAAAAGCAATTACGTGAATTCATGTTTTTTCGTTCGATCATTACTTATTGTATGATTTTCTTTTTGTAGATGGCACTCCTATTCTTTTTCGTCGTGGTGGCACTCGTCTCCTGTGGTGGTATATATTTTAGTTTAGGAATTTTATATCATTTACACTTCTATATTGTTAATTGTTTATGTGTTCTATTACAGGTCATGATGGTGGCCGTGGTCGTGTGGTGGGGTGGTGGTGCTGGTGGTCGTGGTCGTGGTGGTACTGGTGGTCGTGGTCGCATTCAATCTTCCCGGGATGTGACCCATCCAGCGAACCCGACACGGAGAGTACCCCGGGCACAGACGCATCCGCCGTCGATCGACAACTTCATCGAGGCATGAGTCCGGATCTGCTAGCGGATCCGTTCCGCTATCGGACCCACCAGCGGATCCACCAGTTATGCACAGTGGGCCCCGGAGTCCCCATACTCGGTTCCATCGATTACTGGGGAGTACATGCGCGGACCCACGGATCCTCCGACGGCACCAGAGAGGCGAGAGGCGAGTTCCGACGAGGCTATGGCCCGCGGGGACCTCGTAAGTAAATTTAAGATAATCTATTAATTTTTTTCATTTATTCAAGTTAATAATCAGTCGTTGCTTCTTTGTAGATTTTTCCGTTTAATGTTGCGAGGGCTCTTAGAGAAATTATCAGGGCTAACTTGTAGCCTCCCTTCCCGGAATTTTTTTTGAAATATTATTTTTTTATTATTTTAAATGGTGATTTTTAGATTTCTTTAAATAATTATTAGTTAATTATACGGTAGATAGAGACTTTAGCCATGATGGAGTTTTAAAGTATAAGACGGTAGGAATCATGGCACGGATAGTGCAGTAGCGTGCTTTGACTAGTGTTTAACCATGGGGGGAATGCGAGCCATAGTGACGTCCTAACTAGGAAAACCAGGCCAAGTTGTGACATGACCATAATAAATAGTTTAATATTCGTTATTAATATTATTTGACTTGTAGGAGACCCGTTGTGTCGATTTAGCCCGAACTGGGCCGAACGAATCCAAGCCTTTGTAGGTATGTAGTGGGGACCAATACGGCCTTATTGGCACATTTTGATAAGTGCAAATATTTTGTACATTTTTGGGTTTAGCAGATAAATTCCTCAAAATAGATTATATAATTGTTGTATTAATATTTAAATGGTGTTTTCGAATAATTTGCACGAATTTTAGGGCCAAATAAAGATGGGGTATGATATGTCCACCAGAACTCTTAGTAGACATTTTAGTTGATTATTTATTATTCTTATTAGTATTATCATTATTGTTATTATTAAATTATTCTTATATATATTATTATTATTATATTATCATATTATTATTATTATCGTTCTTATTTATTAATCTTACTATATGTGTAGGTGTATTCGTAAATTTTAATATTATATTCTTATTAATTTTTATTATTATTCTTATTATATCGTATTATTATATTTATGTGGGTATATATATATTTAGGTCAAATGTATATAGATTATATATATATATATATAATAATATAATATATTATATATTATATATTATATATATCTATATATATATATTATATTAATATAGATTTTTTTATAAATGCGTATATGTGTATGTGTATAGATGCATATATATATATAGTATATGTATGCGTATATGTGTATATATATATATGAATATATTATAAAAAAATATATGTATATAAGTACATGAGTAGTTATGTGTAAATAAGTATGATAAATAAAAAGGAATAAAATGAAGCAGCCCGCAGCTTAGTTCCCCAGTCCCAGCTCAAGCTTGGACCGAGCCCAAACAAAATCCTCTTCCCACGTAGTAACGCTCCAGGAACCAAACCCGACTCTGTGTAGCGAGTACAAGTACTCGTGATCGGGAGGGAAAAAAGAAAAACCAAGGAAAAAACCCTAACGCGACCCCCACGTACGGCGCGCACCCTGGGCCGCCGCGGCCGCTGGCAGCGCGGCTGCGCACAGACAGCACAGCGCGCACAAGAACAGGGCAGCGTGCAACCGCAACAGCACCAGCCTGTGTTCGTGACGTGATTCTCGATGCCACTCGACGTTCGCCAAACCGTCTTTTCTGGTATGCTCCCAATCCAACCAACTTACATCCCAGTAATAGATTAGATTAGAAATCGTAATAAAAACCTAGGAGAAAATCGACTTGAAGTCGAGAGAAATCTGTTGAAAAACAGAGTATTGAAACTATCGTAGAACCCTATTTGGAAGTCGTTTCTGGGACGACAGATGAACAAACCTAAGAATCTACCTGAAGGCAGACCTAGACAACATATACAAGATTAAACCCCTTTTTGTAGTTCTTGATTTCGTAAGTATTGGCAGAGTTATTCGAATCCAAAAAATCGAGAACAAACCCGTTTTCAAAATAGTGAATTTTAATAAAATCTCCGAGACGACGTGCGTCCCGCCAATCCGGGCGACGTGGTCGCGAACCGAAGGCATCGAAAGGTGCGTAACGGCTTCTTGGTGTGTGGGCTTTGACGGAGATTAAAATTGGTCGCTGGTGCGCGACGAATTTGATGCAGTATCCGTCGAAATTCACGTACGTGCACTTTGCAAATTTCTCAATTACTTTGTGCACGCTCGTCAGATCGAGACAACTTACGCCATCAGGACCATATCATTTTTGGTCCTGGATGCCAAGTTTGGTCCGGCATTTGAGACAGTGATAAAATTGTATCGTGGGCCCCCGGTCGACTCAACGGGCGATTTGTGCACAGTCCGCCGAATCCAAAATAGGAATACCGTTGGATTCGTATCGAAAAAACTAGATCCGTAGACATATAGTTTGACGACTTTAGATACCATGACTGGCACACTTTCGGTGCAAAGCGGGTCCAACGGCGGACATCGTTTTGCCCAAAATTACCGTTTTTCCCCTGTGTCCAGAATGGACTTAAGGACAGGCAATCTAGCTTATTGACTATTCTGAGAATGTGGTAACATTATTTCAGCTTTCGGAGATAGTTGTGATGACTTGGACTTTCTGATTTGTGATTGGCGTACATTGTTGGTTCTCCGTGCAACCCCCAGGCAAGATACCTGTCTTCCTTACAATTATTTACAGTAGATTTATATTATATACAGTTTTATTAGTTGAGTTTTATAGGTGATTGTATATCATGCCTGCTAGTTATATATAGCCTTGTTTATAATTAGCTTTATAGTTCATATTGGATTGGTTTCTCGTGTAGCGTGATTGGGTCGTGTCGTGTCATCTCTTGTACTGGACTGAGTCGTATCGTGTCATAGGATGAATAAGTCATATCGAACTGCTTGTACCTTGAAATTCTTGAAGCTAACCTGCGGAGTCCGTTAGGGGCGAGGGTTGTAGTTAGCTAACTTGCGAGCCCACACTAGGGGCGAGAGTTAGTAAGCTAATCTGCGAGTCATATTAGGGATGAGGGTTAGTAGTTAAGCTAACTTAGAGCCCATACTAGGGACGAGAGTTAGTAAGCTAATCTGCGAGTCCACACCAGGGACGAGGGTTAGTAGTTATATGTCTGCACTGCGAGTCCACACAAGGGACGAGGGTGATGCTAGCATGTAAGTCTACACCAGGGACGAGGTTAGTAGTATAGGTTCACACCTGCGAGTCACACAAGGGACGAGGTTTAGTAGTATATGGTTCACACCTGCGAGTAACACTAGGGACGAGGGGTGCTAGATTCTACGAGTCCACACTAGGGGCGAGGGATAGTAGTTGTTCAAACTGCGAGTCCACACTAGGGGCGAGGGTTTGAGTATTCGATTGGGTGTCCATTGACATCGTGATCTGTGTTCTCTTATTTTTCCAGCAGTTCGTTTAGGCGTAGTGGTTCTTCCAGTGTGTACAGTCGTGTTTCGGGAGATTGGTCTATTTTCCATATTTACTGTATTTTCTTTATTGCATGATAAACTGCTAGATAGGCATGTTTTATGTATTTGCTATGTCCCCTGAGGATATGATGATCTCTTCAGGTTTAGTGAGTGCATGGAGTAGCTATTAGTACTGGATGGCGGATGGGATGATCGCTTGCGGGATTCAGGTATCATGTTGCATTTATTATCAGCTCGTGCTTTCATACTTATCATGAGATATCTGTTTTCTGGTTTATTTTAGACTCTTGTTACTTTATTGGAGTCTTATCGGACATATATGCTAGTGGGCTGCAGACCACGACCCATACTTGTTCATTCTTGATTATTATTCTTATTGTGGATTGAGATATAGATTTGTTTGTCGTGACTTGGCAGCTTACCCTAGCCTTGATAGCGTATACGTATTTGAGTCGAGCTGGAGTCCGTTCGATACGTAGCTGGGCTTGCTCACGGACTCGCGTCCGAAAAGCGGGTGCTTTTTTTGGTGGCCCATGCAGGTCGAACATATCGTATCGGTTACGTAACTGTACCGGTACGAGCTTGCGCAACTGACTAAACCCTTAGAAATCTCAATCCACTTTGCCTTAAAAATTCTCCTAGAAATTCTCCACATCCTTGAAAACTCCATATTTGCTCTCGATTATACTTCCTTGCTTTCCGTACCGTTGATTCTCGTCCCTTCCTAATTCGGAGTGACGAACAATCGTGCTGTCTAGAATTCATTAAAAATCCTTAAATTATAGTACATATTGCTTGACTATTGAGTGTTTGGTTGTTTATAGATATAAGGGATTATATATGCAATATGTATAGATATCTGCCCAGTAAAATGGTTAGCAACTAGTTAGAAGACCATTAGACTTTAGTGACCGTGTTTTGAGGAGTAGTATGACCAAAGGTGGGTAGAAGTCGTCAAGTACTCGGAGTTATAAAATGACTAAAGAAAGTCATGAAATATTCGAGGAATTAAATTCGAGGAGATTAAGGACTTTGAATTTTTATGGAATAGTTATGAATTTGAATTTCGAGGACGAAATTATTTTAAGGTGGGTAGATTTGTAGCCTCCCTTCCCGGAATTTTTTTTTGAAATATTATTTTTATTTATTTATTTTAAATGGTGATTTTTAGATTTTTAAAATAATTATTTAGTTAATTATTACGGTAGATGAATTTAGCCATGATGGAGTTTTGAAGTACAAGACGGTTAGGAATAATGGCACGGATAGTGCAGTAGTAGCGTGCTTTGACTAGTGTTTAACCATGGTAGGGGAATGCCGAGCCATAGTGACGTCCTAACTAGGAAAACCAGGCCAAGTTGTGACATGACCATAATAAATAGTTTAATTATTCGTGTTATATTATTTGACTTGTGGAGACCCGTTGTGTCGATTTAGCCCAAACTGGGCCCGAACCGAATCCAAGCCTTTGTAGGTATGTAGTGGGACCAATACGGCCTTATTGGCACATTTTGATAAGTGCAAATATTTTGTACTTATTTTGGGTTTAGCAGATAAATTCCTCAAAATAGATTAATTAAATTGTATTAATATTTAATAGTATTTTCGAATAATTGCACAAATTTTAGAGCCAAATAAAGATGGGGTTGATATGTCCACCAAGAACTCTTAGTGGACATTTTAGTTGATTATATATATTCTTATTATTTATCATTATTGTTATTATTAAATATTCTTATTATTCTTATTATTATTGTTATTATATTATTCATATTATTATTATGTTCTATTATATTACTCTTACTATAGTGTAGGTGTATTTCGTAAATTTTAATATTATATTATCTTATTATATATATTATATTATATTCTTATCATATCGTTATTATTTATATTTATGTGGGTATATAATATATTATATAATATAAATATATATAATATATATTATATATATAATAATATATATAATTATATATATATATATATATAATATATTATATTATATATATAGTGGGTATATATAAAAATATTATATATATATATATACCATATATATATATATATATATAATATATTTTTTATATACCCACATATATATATATATATATTATATATATATATATATATATATCTATATATATATATATATATATATATATATATATATATATATATATTATAATATAATATATTATTATATAATATATTTATGTGGGTATATTTTTTTTTTTTTTATATATATTTTATGTGGGTATATATATAGGTACAAATGTATATAGATATATATATAGATATAAATATATATAAATGCGTATATGTGTATGTATGTATATATGCATATATATATATAGTATATGTATGCGTATATGTGATATATATATATACGAATATTATAAAATATATGTTATAAGTACATGAGTATTATGTGTAAATAAGTATGATAAATAAAAAGGAATAAAATGAAGCAGCCCGCAGCTTAGTTCCCCAGGCCCAGCTCGAGCTTGGACCGAGCCCAAACAAAATCCTCTTCCCACGGAGTAAACGCTCCCAGGAACCAAACCCGACTCTGTGTAGCCGAGTACAAGTACTCGTGATCGGAAGAAAAAAGAAAACCAAGGAAAAACCCTAACGCCGACCACCACGAGTGCGCGCGCCCCAGCCTTCCCTTCCCTGGGCACACCCCCACGCGCGCGCACGCCCTGGCCGCCGCCGGCCGCGACAGCGTGGCGCGCACAGCACAGCCGCGCACAAGAAACAGGACAGCGTGCAACCGCAGCAGCACCAGCCTGTGTTCGTGACGTGATTCTCGATGCACACTCGACCGTTCGCCAAAGCGTCTTTTCTGGTATGCTCCCAATCCAACCGACTTTACATCCCATTAATTAGATTAGAATAAATCGTAATAAAAACCTAGGAGAAATCGACTTGAAGTCGAGAGAAATGTTGAAAATAGAGTATTGAAACTATTCGTAGAACCCTAATTGGAAGACATTTCTGGGACGACAGATGAACGAACCTAAGAATCTACCGGAAGGCAGACCTAGACAACATATACAAGATTAAACCCTTTTTGATTTCCTAATTTCGTCAAGTATTGGCAGAGTTATTCGAATCCAAAAAATTGAGAAAAACCCGTTTTCAAAATAGTGAATTTCAATAAAAATCTCCGAGACGACGTGCGTCCCGCCAATCCGGGCGACGTGGTCGCGAACCGAAGGCATCGAAAGGTGCGTAACGGCTTCGTGGTCGTGTGGGCTTTGACGGAATTCAAATTGGTCGCGTGTGCGCGACGAATTTGATGCGTATCCGTCAAAATTTACCGTATCGTACACTTTGCAAATTTCTCAATTACTTTGTGCACACTCATCAGATCGAGACGAAACTTGCGCCATCAGGACCGTATCATTTTTCTGGTCCTGTATGCCAAGTTTGGTCCGATTCTGAGACAGTTGATAAAATTGCCGTATCGCGGGCCCCTTGGTCCGACTCAACGGGTGATTTTGTGCACAGCCCGCCGAAATCTAAAGTTGGACATACCATTGGGTTCGTATCGAAAAATGGATCCGTAGACATATAGTTTGACGACTTTAGAGACCATTGACTCTTGCACGCTTTTCGGTGCAAAGTGGGTCCAACGGCGGACATCGTTTTTGTCCAAAATTACTGTTTTGCCCCTGTGTCCAGAATTAGACTTAAGGACAGGCAATACTAGCTAATTTGACTTCTGAGAATGTTGCTAACGTTTATTTCAGCTTTCGGAGACAGTTGTGATGACTTGGACTTTCTGATTTGTGATTGGCGATACATTGTTGGTTCTCCGTGTAACCCCCAGGCAAGATACCTTGCCTTCCTCTACAGTTTATTTATATGCATATTTATATTATTATACAGTTTTATTAGTTGATTATTTATATGTGATTTGTATATCATGCCTGCTAGTTTATATATAGCCTTGTTTATATATAGCCTTGTTTATAGTTCATATTGGATTGGTTTTCTCGTGTATCGTGATTGGGTCGTGTCGTGTCATCTCTTGTACTTGGACTGAGTCGCATCGTGTCATAGGATGAATAAGTTATATCAGAACTGCTGTACCTTAAAATTCTTGAAGCTAACCTGCGAGTCCATGTTAGGGGCGAGGGTTAGTAGTTAAGCTAACTTGCGAGCCCACACTAGGGACGAGAGTTAGTAAGCTAATCTGCGAGTCCATATTAGGGACGAGGGTTAGTAGTTAAGCTAACTTGTGACCCACACTAGGGGTGAGAGTTAGTAAGCTAATCTGCGAGTCCACACCAGGGACGAGGGTTAGTAGTTATATGTCTGCACCTGCGAGTCCACACAAGGGACGAGGGTGATGCTAGCCTGCGAGTCCACACCAGGGATGAGGGTTAGTAGTATATGGTTCACACCTGCGAGTCCACACAAGGGACGAGGGTGATGCTAGCCTGCGAGTCTACACCAGGGACGAGGGTTAGTAGTATATGGTTCACCTGCGAGTCCACACTAGGGACGAGGGTGATGCTAGCATACGAGTCCACACTAGGGGCGAGGGCTAGAAGTTGTTCAAACCTGCGAGTCCACACTAGGGGCGAGGGTTTGAGTATTCGATTGGTTGTCCATTGACATCGTGATATCGTGTTCTCTTGTTTTCTCCAGCAGTTCGTTTAGGCGTAGTGGTTCTTCCAGTCGTGTATAGTCGTGTTTTCGGGCTGATTGGTCTTTTCCATTATTTCCTGTATTTTCTTTATTGTATGATAAACTGCTAGATAGGCATGTTTTTATGTATCTTGCTATGTCCCCTGAGGACCTGATGATCTCTTCAGGTTTAGTGAGTGCATGGAGTTAGCTATTAGTACTGGATGGCGGATGGGATAATACGCTTGCGGGATTCAGGTATCATGTTGCATTTATTATCAGCTCGTGCTTTCATACCTTATCATGAGATATCCTGTTTCCTGATTTAGTTTAGACTCTTGTTACTTTATTGGAGTCTTATCGGACATATATGCTAGTGGGCTGCAGACCACGACCCATACTTGTTCATTCTTGATTATTATTCTTATTGTGGATTGAGATATAGATTTGTTTGCCATGACTTGGCAGCTTACCCTAGCCGTGATAGCGTATATGTATTCGAGTCGGGCTGGAGTCCGTTCGATACGTAGCTGGGCTTGCTCATGGACTCGCGTCCGAAAAGCGGGTGCGGTCGTGACAAGTTTTTTGGTAGCCCATGCAGGTCGAACATATCGTATCGGTTACGTAACTGTACCGGTACGAGCTTGCGCAACTGACTAAACCCTTAGAAATCTCAATCCACTTTGCCTT
Organism: Iris pallida; assembly: GCA_029216955.1. Classification (NCBI taxonomy): domain Eukaryota; kingdom Viridiplantae; phylum Streptophyta; class Magnoliopsida; order Asparagales; family Iridaceae; genus Iris; species Iris pallida. Next base: position 18,013,465 of record JANAVB010006800.1, read on the forward strand.
GAAAATTCTCCTAGAAATTCTCCACGTCCTTGAAAACTCTATATTTGCTCTCGATTATACTTCCTTGCTTTCCATACCGTTGATTCTCGTCCTTCCTAATTCGGAGTGACGAACAATCGTGCTGTCTAGAATTCATTAGAAATCCTTAAATTATAGTACATATTGCTTGACTATTGAGTGTTTGGTTGTTTATAGATATAAGGGATTATATGCCATATGTATAGATATCTGCCCAGTAAAATGGTTAGCAACTAGTTGGAAGACCATAAGACTTTAGTGACCGTGTTTTGAGAGGAGTAGTATGACCAAAGGTGGGTAGAAGTCGTCAAGTACTCGGAGTTATAAAATGACTAAAGAAAGTCATGAATATTTTGAGGAATTAAATTCGAGGAGATTAAGGACTTTGATTTTTATGGAATAGTTATGAATTTGAATTTCGAGGACGAAATTATTTTTAAGGTGGGTAGATTTGTAGCCTCCCTTCCCAGAATTTTTTTTGAAATATTATTTTTATTTATTTATTTTAAATGGTGATTTTAGATTTCTTTAAATAATTTTATTTATTTATAATATTACGTTAGAATTAAAGGTATTCGAACTATAACTTAGATAAACTTACGATTCACACTATAACTTAGTGAAACATAGGATTTAGATTACAACTTAGGTAAATTATAGTATAAACATATTCATTTGATAGGCTGCGTATTGAGGCTCTTAATCGGGCTCAGTCAACTGCTGCCGAGGATGTCGGTGAAACGACGCCGCCCCGGACGCCCTTTCTATGGTTTGCAACGACTGTTCGTAGATACCATCGGCGACTTTAAGAATGGGCGCTGTACGGCGTCGGCTCCCTAGGGGAGTTGCACATGGCGACTCAGAGATTTCCACCGACACCGCTTTCTCCCGCGGCCCCGACAGACGATGATGTGAGGTCACAGCTTGCGCAGCTGCACGAGGCGGTGTCGTCCTTGCGGGAGCAAATAGTCACGTACTTTCCACCTCCGTCTGCTGCTGCGGGTCCGTCTGCTGCTGGTGCGGGTCCGTCTGCTACTGGTGCCGGTCCGTCGGCCGCTGGTGCGGTCCGTCGACTACTGGTGCCGGTCATTCTTCCGTCGGTCATCCCAACCCTACTGCCCCTCTAGTACCGCCTTCGACTGTGACGACACTCCTTGATCTCATGTCGCCAGAGCAGCTACGTCGACTTCCGGACAGTGTCTTCGACGGATTGCCGGCGTACATAGTGGAGCAGTATTATCGTCGGTCGCAGGAGGGATTATCACCACCGGACAATCGAACTCCTCATGCTCCTTGAAGTATTGTATAAGAATAGTTTTTAAACTTAGAATATTTGTGGGAATTTTGGATTGTAACGACGGATATTAGTTTATGATTTCTGGATAACTGGTGTCTTTACAATTATTGTTTTCTTATGCATATTTGTGATTATATATTGGTCTATGTGATTTTTGATAATTGGTGTGCATTATATTCGTATGTGATTTATATTGGATTATATTTGTCTCAGTGATTGTATATTGTGATTATATATTGGTCCGATGTTCGGATGTTGTGTGAACCGGGAAAGCTCTGCAATATTTTTTTAAAAATATCTCAGTTAGCGACGGACTAGTGACGGGTTAGCGACGGATAATGTCAGGTATCGACTAAATTTTGACGGAATATCCGTCGCTAACAGGAGAATTGGAAATATTACCAGTTAGCGACGGATGGTCGACGGATAATCCGTCGACCGGGTTCTGGAAATGTCATGGTCGACGGATTAGCGGCGGACTATCCGTCGCCAGGGTCCTGGTAATGTCCAGCATTTCCAGGACGTTAGCGATGGATAGTCCATTGGTAATCCGTCGCCATGGTTGACGGATCCACGACGGAATATCCGTCGCCATTGTTCTGGAAATGTCAAGCATTTCCAGGACCCGGTCGACGGATTATCTGCTGCAAATCCATCGCGCATCCGTCCTTAGTTAGCGACGGTCAGCGACGGGATAGCGACAGAACGATACCCTCTGATACACAGTAATGACGGTTTACCGACGGACTATCCGTCGCTAAGTGTTTTTGTATTTCAATACCTAATGCTTGAATTCGACGAAAGACCGTCGGCAAGTCGTCGCTAATGCAACGAATAACGACGACGGAAAGTCGTCGCTATTCCGACGCTATTTTCGACTACTAAGCGACGGACTTTATTAGCGACGAGCTGATTGCCGACGAATTTTTTTAAAGAATATCCGTCAAAAATCTATCGCTAATACGGATTAACGACGGATGGTCGACGGATCCGGCCGTCGCTAAATCAACATATTTTGGTAGTGGTCGGTCGTCGCTATGATCAAATTTGAAGAATATATTTAAAATGTAATCAAAGCACATATACATAACATATATGAGACCCGATTGTAATGTCCTGGTCCACGTGGTGCATTGAGATGGTTTGTTGGCTCGAAGGACCATTTGGATTTGGATTCATGCGGAGGAATGTTTCAGAGATTTGTTTTGTCGAGACAGATAGACATTTATTCAAGTTGGTGGTTTTGATCCTTTGTTTCTTTACCTTCACACTTAATGAAGTAGATGTTGCATGCTAATAAAAAAATACGATAGATAAAGAGAGTAATCTCATTTATGTTAATATGTTGTTATAGAACATGGAACATTAACATGCTGTTATAGACTTAGATTTGCATACTGTTGTACGTATATGGATTTTGAAGTACTGTTGACATGAACTTGCGTAATGTAGAACTACTTTTATCTCATTATATGGAGTATAGTACTGCGGTTAAATTATCATATAGAAATGTTGTACTACTGCTATGAACAAGAAGAATGTCATATTGTTGCTTCAGAGATATTAATATGGAAGGCTTGGGACCATTGGGTCGCCAAGGTAGAATCCAGGGATTGGGAAGAAAGATGCCAGCGATGGCTCGAAGAAATATGGTATTGCGGAAGTGATGTATTGTTCTATAATATTGAGTATAGATTTGTATAGTTTGTTTGCAAGAACAAAAGTTTTTCGAGAAAACTGAAGTACAAACTGAAAAAGAAAAGAAATGATTTTGGGGAAGTACAACGGTAGAAATCTGATCAGAAGATGATCACTTTATCCCTTGGAGGATACGATGTTGGAGAAGGAACGCCTTGAAACTTGCTGTCGTAGAGTTCTGGCTTCAGAGTCTATGATCTTCGTTGTGCCTTAAAAAATAATTTGAACTCTATTTATAGACTTCTGGAATAACTATTAAGTGGTTATTCTGATTGGCGCATCGTACTGATTGGCACACCATCACCCATTGCGAGACGATTTGCTTAACTACGTGTGATGCATGGCATTCTGTGAGAGATATGCACTTGGTCATTGGCAGTGTTGTGTGCACATTCTTCGATATCAGTAGCATGCGTGTCATGTCATCTTTAACTGCTTCTGGATGATGTCTTATTCAATTGGCGCATGCTGACGAATGGCACGGCACCATCCATGAAAAATCACTTATTATTTCATGACTGGGAACTGTTGATTACTTCATGCCAACTCTGCATGGTGTAGAGTAAATGACAAATGTAATAATGATGACTATGACAATTCTCCTCGAGCGCTCAGGATTCGAGAAGATTTTTTTTCGACTGACGTGTTGTCAGTCATGAAGAAAGCTGTTTGACTTCTTAAGGAATATTTGCCACGTGGCAGCCAGCTCCATGTGATGCTTGGCGCCATTTGATATGATGCGCCATCTAACACTCTGCACAATCTGATGATTTGAGCTTTGGCACGATCTACGAATGGCGCATAGTATGTTTTAATATATTTTGAGCTTCTACAAGACCCCTTTCAAAGTTTTTAAATTTCAAAACTTTCAAAATTTAAAATACTTTGAATAAGAAGCGGTCTTGCACGTTTGGCGCATCACAGAATCTTAATCGATCCGTATTCCATGTGTGATTCACGCGACTATTACGTTTCACTTTCAGCTATAAATAGCTCATGAAATGAAGAGAGAAAATTCTTCTCATAATTTTTCTGTCTCTTGAACCCCTTGTCTTCTTCTTCCTCCCCACTTTTCGAAAGTCCTTCCGATTGCCATGGCGCCTAAGAGATTTGCAACCGAAAAGGGAAAGAATGTGGCCAGAGCCACATCGTACGTGCTGGAGTTGAGAGTGTCGCAACACGTGGCACCGTCGGCGAGAGGCGAAGAGGCCAATCCCATACTTGAAGGTGAGAAAATCCATCGGGGAAAATGAATGGGAAGCTCGCGCCATTCGCGCACGACGTGAACAAAGCCAACGTCGACCGCCTCTTTCAAAGTGTTGGTCGGCGCTTGCACTAATTGCAAAATGTGCTACCTCTTTCGGAGTGTTGGCTTAAAATCAGATCAATCATGAATGGCGCCATGCGCCATTTGTCATGATTTGACAATGGTGCACGAATCATCATAATGCGCGAATCACATAACGAAAATAATTCATGCGCCAATGACTAACCTATCATATGCACAATCTGCGAACTGAGAACTGTTATACTATCTGCGTGAATTGAGGACTGTCCCCTCTTGTTCTGCGCCATTCCTGATTGGCGCAAATTTTTTTTAAAAGTTATTAATTAGTATTTAAGAACACACATTTTTAGGATTCTAGCTCTCTTTTCTTTTGCAGTTGATCTAAGGGAAGACTCCAATGCTGAAGTACTGGCCTCAACTTTTCGAGTGTAAGAATACCAAGAGAATTTGTCTCATATCACTTTCCCTCAGTATGACAGACCAACATCTAGACGAACTCTTCTGGAAAACCAGGATGATATGGATCTGCTATGCTTGATAAATGGTACCCCTTTTCTAACTGCTGATGAGGCTCCTTACAAGAATTCGACTGACGTGTTGTCAGTCATGATGAAAGCTGTTTGACTTCTTAAGGAATATTTACCACGTGGCAGCCAGCTCCATGTGATGCTTGGCGCCATTTGATATGATGCGCCATCTAACACTCTGCACAATCTGATGATTTGAGCTTTGGCACTATCTACGAATGGCGCATAGTATGTTTTAATATATTTTGAGCTTCTACAAGACCCCCTTCAAAGTTTTCAAATTTCAAAACTTTTAAAATTTAAAATACTTTGAATAAGAAGCGGTCTTGCGCATTAGGCGCATCACAGAATCTTAACCGATCTGTATTCCATGTGTGATTCACGCGACTATTACGTTTCACTTTCAGCTATAATAGCTCATGAAATGAAGAGAGAAAATTCTTCTCATAATTTTTCTATCTCTTGAACCCCTTGTCTTCTTCTTCCTCTCCACTTTTCGAAAGTCCTTCCCGATTGCCATGGCGCCTAAGAGATCTGCAACCGAAAAGGGAAAGAATGTGGCCAGAGCCACATCGCGCATGCTGGAGTTGAGAGTGTCGCAACACGTGGCACCGTCGGCGAGAGGCGAAGAGGCCAATCCCATACTTGAAGGTGAGAAAATCTATCGGGGAAAATGAATGGGAAGCTCGCGCCATTCGCGCACGGCGTGAACAAAGCCAACGTCGACCGCCTCTTTCAAAGTGTTGGTCGGCGCTTGCACTAATTCCAAAATGCGCCACCTCTTTCAGAGTGTTGGCTTAAAATCAGATCAATCATGAATGGCGCCATACGCCATTTGTCATGATTTGACAATGGTGCGCGAATCATCATAATGCGCGAATCACATAACGGAAATAATTCATGCGCTAATGACTAACCTATCATATGCACAATCTGCGAACTGTTATACTATCTGCGCGAATTGAGGACTGTCCCCTCTTGTTCTGCGCCATTCCTGATTGGCGCAGTTTTTTTTAAAAGTTATTAATTAGTATATTTAAGAACACACATTTTTTAGGATTCTAACTCTCTGTTTTCTTTTACAGTTGATCTAAGGGAAGACTCCAATGCTGAAGTACTGGCCTCAACTTTCGAGTGTAAGAATACTAAGAGAATTTGTCTCATATCACTTTCCCTCAGTATGACGGACCAACATCTAGACGAACTCTTCTGGAAAACCAGGATGATATGGATCTGCTATGCTTGATAAATGGTACCCCTTTTCTAACTGCTGATGAGGCTCCTTACAAGAATTTGACTGACATGTTGTCAGTCATGATGAAAGCTGTTGACTTCTTAAGGAATATTTGCCACGTGGCAGCCAGCTCCATGTGATGCTTTGCGCCATTTGATATGATGCGCTATCTAACACTCTGCACAATCTGATGATTTGAGCTTTGGCACTATCTACGAATGGCGCATAGTATGTTTTAATATATTTTGAGCTTCTACAAGACCCCCTTCAAAGTTTTCAAATTTAAAACTTTCAAAATTTAAAATACTTTGAATAAGAAGCGATCTTGCACGTTTGGCGCATCACAGAATCTTAACCGATCTGTATTCCATGTGTGATTCACGCGACTATTACATTTCACTTCAGCTATAAATAGCTCATGAAATGAAGAGAGAAAATTCTTCTCATAATTTTCTATCTCTTGAACCCCTTGTCATCTTCTTCCTCCCCACTTTTCGAAAGTCCTTCCCGATTGCCATGGCGCCTAAGAGATCTGCAAACCGAAAAGGGAAAGAATGTGGCCAGAGCCACATCGCGCGTGCTGGAGTTGAGAGTGTCGCAACACGTGGCACCGTCGGCAAGAGGCGAAGAGGCCAATCCCATACTTGAAGGTGAGAAAATCCATCGGGGAAAATGAATGGGAAGCTCGTACCATTCACGCACGGCGTGAACAAAGCCAACGTCGACTGCCTCTTTCAAAGTGTTGGTCGGCGCTTGCACTAATTCCAAAATGCGCCACTTCTTTTAAAGTGTTGGCTTAAAATCAGATCAATCATGAATAGCGCCATGCGCCATTTGTCATGATTTGACAATGGTGCGCGAATCATCATAATGCGCGAATCACATAACGGAAATAATTCATTGCGCCAATGACTAACCTATCATATGCACAATCTGCGAACTGTTATACTATCTGCGCGAATTGAGGACTGTCCCCTCTTGTTCTGCGCCATTCCTGATTGGCGTAATTTTTTTTAAAAGTTATTAATTAGTATATTTAAGAACACATATTTTTTAGGATTCTAACTCTCTGTTTTCTTTTGCAGTTGATCTAAGGGAAGACTCCAATACTGAAGTACTGGCCTCAACTTTTCGAGTGCAAGAATACCAAGAGAATTGTCTCATATCACTTTCCCTCAGTATGACGGACCAACATCTAGACGAACTCTTCTGGAAAACCAGGATGATATGGATATGCTATGCTTGATAAATGGTACCCCCTTTTCTAACTGCTGATGAGGCTCCTTACAAGAATTCGACTTTTCTCTTCGGAGAAGCCATAGACACAGACTCTCAGCCAAAGTTGAAGAAAGAGCGTCTAACTTTCTTAAGGGGGAACACACTGGTGTATCTTCCTGAGATGATGAGAACTTATCCCTGTCTCGGTATGCTCACGCTAGTTCCCCGAGGAAGATGTCATGGGACCTGACTCCCTTTCAATAAGCTAGGGTTGGAAGAATATGTCATAGGCGTGGGGATCACGGCAGAGACATGTTCTTTTGTGCTTCTGAGCATTATAGCACACATTAAGGAGTCTGAGGCCAAGCTACATACCATCTGACGATGCGGCTGTGATGTTACCCGTCAGAATACCTTTCTTTCGCCAATATGTATGCTGCGTTTGAAGGAGAATATCCTCAAAACACCACTATAAGGCTGACAGGTTTGATGCACTCAGAGATTGTTCGTTGGAACCGACTCTCTGTGTAGACTTTGAATAATTTTTGCGAGAAGCTGCAAGGGCTAGATCTTTATGAAGCTGTTCTAACCACTTCATGTTGGATCCAGAACGACTCTAATATGTTTCTGGCTTTAGTGAAGAAGTACAACAGCAGTACTGGCACCTTTGCCACCACTCACGGGGAGATGGGCTTTGCTCTTCATGAGATAAAATTCCTCTCATGTTTGCCAGCAGGAGAGAACCCCTATGAAGATTATGTTCCGACAGAAGATGAGCTGGAGGCTTTGGCCAAAGAGAACTTTCGAATGGTAGCAGTCTTCGATGAATTATTGTGTTACTTTTTGATCTGCACTTATTTATACCACAGCAAGGCCACCCGGGACGTGTTATTTGTCCAAATGGTTATTTTTCTTAGGCTATGCCCAAAAGAATATGGTACATGAGCATCTTAATTGCGAGCCTCGTTCCTTTGAGCCGCTTGATGCTCCAACCATTTTACAGTTGATGGAAGAATCCGACTGTTTTGATACATAGTTGGCCGAAGACTGGCATGATTATGTTGTCGATACCCCTGTCGAGAGCTACATAAGACAAGGTGGTATAGCCATGTCCCCAGAAGCCACCTTAGCAGGTTTTCTTTCTCTGTGGCTGCGATGGTTTGTTATTCCGGGAGCTAGTGCCGTTGACTGAATTCATCGAGACATATTATTCTCTGCTATGCATTTGGTATTTGGATATAAAATGGACATATTATCCGCCATGACAAATCGGCTAAACGTGGGACTCCAAAATTTTACAGATGCCATGACTGAAAATCCTAACTCTCGGAAGGATTTCCTTCGTACCGAGATGTCGTACACATATTTGTTGGACTGTTTGTTACTGCACCATCCTTCGTTGATAGATCCTGCCCTTGGAGTTGGGGAGCGCTGGCAGCAAACTTCATTGGGAGATTTGCCAAGTCAAAGTGGAAGGTTACGTCCTTATTTGATTGCAAAAAGGCACTAAATAGGGACACAAATTGGAAATTTTTCTCCATCCCTCCCCCACCTGGGTATGAGAGTTTTCCAGCTCCTAGCGTGGATTTAGAGCCTGGGGGTTCTCGTAAATCTCCCTAGGCCTTTTTCTGGTTGAAGATGATCATGATTTCTCATCTGGTATACCGGTTTGAGAACAACTGCTATTTAGAGCCAAATTTGTCAAGCCACTTCGTCCGTCAATCTGGATATGACCAACTACACGTCGGAAATGCGACAACGTGTCTTAAAGGCTCTGAGCATTTGATTGATGGTGCCCGAGGATGGAGGTATTTCAATGAGAGAGGTACAAAGGCTATATTTACTATGCCTTCCGCCACCCTTGAAAACAGTCGGCGTATGTTAAGTTCATTCACAGGTTTTTATACTTCAACCAACATCTTCTTTGAAGGTTATTCAATGACAGACAACTTCGTCGGAACGAGGAAAGCATTTGATGGGAGTGCAGCCACCACCAATTGACTGAGGCCGAAGAGAATGTCCCTGCCGAGGCACCTCTAGAAACCGTGGATATGGGTTCTCTTGACGAAGTACGAGACCCATTATGTAGCCTTTTCAGGAAGCATAAGGATAAATCCCCTCCAAAGAAGGCGGGCAAGAAACAAAAGACTGGGACCTCCTCTACCCAGTCGGCCCATGATAATCCTTCTTCTCCTGTTATGGGGAAGAAGAAAACAAAGGAAACAACCACCGTCAAGAAGCCTGTAGCCAGGATTAGACTTCAGACGCGGTAGATGGAAGCAGGATTCTCACCCGGAGTAACCACTTCTCTCAAAGGATAGGCTCCATCCCCGTTTCGAAGAGAAAGCATATGAGCTGGGAAGGAGATAAGTAGGGAACGACCTGTTCCTGAAGAAGCACAGCCTCAACCATCTTCTCCTACCGGGGTGGCTACTACATCTCCACAGCCGCTGGTCAAGCGTTCGACCAAAAGAAAGTTATTGGCCACCAGGGTCAGAGGAGGGAAGACTGCAGTTCCTCTTGTACCTTCTTCACCAGAACAGTCTTCTGGCAAAAAGACATTGCCGATGTCTTCCGAAGGCATTTCTTCTCCACCAGGTGATTCCTTTACTCTTTATGTTCAGCAAGTTACTTGATGTTGATCCTGTAGCAATTTGTATTGACCTATTTTTATCCCCAGAGCCTCCAACAACTAGTGCTTCAGCTTCAGCTGCTGTAGTAGATACTCCTGCGGTTACTATTTTAGAACCAGCAATCGTAGGGTTCACCATTCCTTTGTCTACAGTGACATTGGCAACGTTTGCTATAGCCGATATGACGTCGCCACCAACTACTGATGACGCTTCAATGACTACAGCTCCTGAGACAATGACATTTCCAAAAGAGACTGTTGCTGAAGTTTCAGCTCCTTCAATAGCCCAAACTCCTGTACCCTCTCGAGAAGATGATGAGATGACAGAAGCACTAAACGATTATGATTTTGGTGATGAGTTGATCGATGAAGACCCTATTGATGCCACCTCCAATCGTGATCAGGCTGAAGGTCACGATCAAGTAATGGCCCAGAGGAACAAATTTAGTGGCCAATGATAGCCAAGTTGTTGTTGTGGGTGAAGAGCACCCTGCTGAAGATATGGGTAACCAGAGCCCTAGCGATGCTGATCAGAATCTCGATGAACCGCAAGGTGATGAGAACTCGGATGTTGATATTGAGGGCGATGGAAGCCCAAATAATAATGAGGAAGGAGATGAAGACCTTGCTTAGGGTCTCGAAGGTCTTGAGGATGATGAAGACCCTAACATTGATGCTGAGGGGATTCAAACTCCTATTGAGCAAGTTCTTGAAACGAAAGGGGAAGAGGTGGCAGTCCCAGGAAGCCAAGCTGAATCAGAGGCTGGAAGCAGCCGTTTTATGTCAGGAGGTTCAGAAGCAGGAAGCTGCCAAGCAGTTGTATCTGCCTCTACAATGGGTAGGCTCATGACGAAATGGGATACTACACCACGCGAGACTCCCTATACGCCACCTGGTCCAGGTAAATCTCTGATTCTATTTACCTTTACTTCCCTATTTGATGCTGTGTGATATAATGATTTTTAACTTTAAATTGTAGTGGGGCATGTAGGGGCGATCACTGAAGTCCCAATAGATTCTACTGCTTTCAGCCTTAGTTCCACCATGGCTCCCTTCGAGGTTGGAACAAACATCATGAAAGGAAGCTCCTTAGGGATGCCGGCACCAAGATCTCCAGGGACTGGTGCTGTATAAGCTGTTATTCCTTCCATCTCTGCCGAAAGGGAAGCTTCTGCTGACGTAACGATGCCTGGTATCTCATCGGTGATTAACAGCCTCATCTGTACTTACACGAATACCTTCTTCACCACTTTAAAGTCTTTGGTTCAATTAGCTTTGGATAAGAATTATCCTTATGATTATATAAAGAAGTCTTCACAATTTCCAGTTGACTCCATAGGCAACTTCGGAGACAATGAGATGGCAAATACCCTGGAACGGATCTTGGCGAAACTCGAAGAACCCATCCAGTCTTACCAGGCCTTGACTAGAGGGAATATAAATAGCTGGTGGATTCTAAATGTGATATATTGGCTCAGGAACACGAACAACAGCAAGCCATTCTTGAAAATGCCTTGGCAATCTTTGCAGTCCATTCTGGAGAGATATAATCTGGCATAGCTGAGGCTACTTCCTCTATTGAGATTTACATTACTGAAAGTGGCAAGAAAGACCAGAAGATAACTGAAAGTCGGGCTCGCATCGAAGAGCTAGAAGCTGAGTTGGCACGGACCCGTGTATCAGTCACAACGGCTGAGAAGCGTAATGAGGAGATTATTGAACTGCATCAACTTGTCTCTAGTCGTTTAGATGACTTAGAAGGACAAAGAGATACTCTCCTCCCAGCTCGAAACGCAGAGATGGAGCGTCATATCACCCTGATGCAATCATTAAACCCAAAATCAAGAAGAAACCTGACCAGGGAAAGGGTGATTGCTACAAGAGTGGAGCGGGCCGAAGCTTTGAAGAAACAAATCCTCGATCTTAGTACACAGAGATGGAGCGTCATATCACTCTTTCGATCTATCATATTTTTGGATAAATGTAATAATTTTTGCGTTTGCATGAAATAAAAATCAATAATCTTTTGTGGCTCTATTACTTATTATGTATCTGTTTAAGACACAAATAATAGGAGTAAGAAATATGTTCAGTGGTACTGGACGTGACAAATTTCTCAAAAATAACAACATTCATTATATCTGTTCAGAGGTAATGTGAACGTGACTTAATATAATTTTGACATGAGGTCACTTTTGGGACGACACTATCAGAGGTAATGTGGACGTGACAAGTCGTAGATAGTAGAATTCAGAGGTAATATGGACGTAAATTCGTACATCTGTTGATTACCCTTGGGCCAACTGGGGCTCAAGAATATAAGATCTTTTAAAACGACTGGGTTCCAAAAGATAATGTTGTTATGGTATGTTGTGTTAAGTGTTTATGGGTTAATCTTTAGGGGACATACCATATAATCTGGTTAAGACTCCACTGGAAATTTTTGGAGACTTATTATCTATGGGTTTATTCACAAGAAGAGGAATAAAAGATAATAATTCGAAGATTCGTGTATATATAATATTTGTTAGGAAATATAGTACATACTTTCAAACATGATATTTCTTCAGGAATGTGTCTTTGATAGGCATCATAGCGATTCGATCATCTTCCCGGTCAGCTGAAAAGATCTGTTTGAGAAAACTTTGCTTACAACGTAGGGACCTTCCCACTTTGGCTCGAACTTGCCCTTGCTCATGTGCGTCATAGTCGTAGGACGTCTGACGGTATGGACTAGCTCACCTTTTTGAAAGGTTCGTACTTTGCCCTTGTAGTTGAAGGCTTTCGAGATACGGGCTTGATATAGCTCAATGTGTTGTTGAGCTAGTAGCACTTCTCGTCGAGTGCTTCAAGCTCCTGAAGTCGAAGATGATTATTGTTTTTCACTGTTAACTCGTTGGCAATTGCTATTCTCAGAGAAGGAAATTGAATTTCCAACGACAAGATAGCTTCACATCCATACACCAAAAAGAAAGGTGTACAGCCAGTCGGGGTGCGTACGGTAGTATAGTTGGCCCATAAACATTTTCCAAGCTTTTTGCTCTAGTTTTGTTTATTAGCAAAAACTAACTTCTTGAGAAGATTGATGATTGTTTTGTTAAAAGCTTCGGGTAAACCGTTAGCTGCGAGAATATAAGCCATTGAAGCAACATTGTTGGTTCGATTGTCATCACAGAATCAAGTGAATGTTTGACTGATGAATTGAGGTCCCTTGTCATGGATGATTCGTCGAGGAATGCTTGATTAGAACCGCCGTCAGCTGTCCACAGTCGGTCGTGGCCGTGCGCGCCCACACGCGTGCGTACACAGCCACACAGAACCAAAATTTAAGGTACTCATCTTCCCCGATTCATTTCTTCGTGCCCGCTCGATTAAATCGAGATCCGTAAGTTTCTACATGTAGCCGATATGACCCTCTACGAGTCTCATTAGATATATTTGTTTATATCTAACCCTGCTATCCAAAAAATCGACATAAAGTTGTCGGAAAAAAATGTTAAACTGGACAGATTAGGATCTCGACCCGCTGTTTTTGGAGGCAATTTCATGCCGATCCTTCGACAGATTTGAAAATCCGTTTAGAGGGACTTGTAGACAACCTATAGGGCTCTGTGACCCACCTTTTAGTTCCTAATTTCGTTGACAGTGCGTCTCGAAAACTGATTTCCAAAATTCAAAAAAACTGTATTTCGAAAACCAAAATTCAGGGAATTTTTCCTGATACGGCGTGCGTCCCGACAAAATGGATGACTTGGTCACAACTTGTAGGCATCGAAAGACGCGTATGGATGTTGTGGATGTGTGGGATTCGACGGAACTCGATTCGCTGCGTGTGCGCGACAAAATCAGTGTGAATCGGTCGAGATACCCCATATCGACCCTTTTGCAAATTTGTCAATTACTTTGTGCTAGTTCGTCGTCTCGAAACAAAACTTGTGCCAACAGGACCATGTCATTTTTCTGGTCCTGTATGCCAAGTTTGGTCCAATTCTGAGAAAGTCGACTGGAACGCTATTTTGGCGGGCCCGTAATTCGATCCAACGGGCAAAATTGTGCACGACCTACCAGAATCCAACTTTGGACATACGGTTGGGTTCATCTCGTCAAATCGGACCCGTAGACATATAGTTTGATGACTTTGGAGACCGTAGATATCGGCACATTTTTTGGTGCAAAGTGGGTCTAAAGGCGGACATCATTTTGGCCCAAAATTATCATTTTTCCCCTGTGTCTAGAATTGGACTTATGGATAGGCTATCCTAGCTAATTTGACCATTTTGAACATGTTGGTATTGTCTGTTTCAGTATTAGGAGAATATTGCCCGAGTTGACCCTTCGTGGCTCATTTGAGTGGTAGTATTGTTTTCTCAGCTCAGGACAACAGGCGAGTACATTCTCTGATAATTTTTTATTCATGATATTTACTATGTTTCTTGTATCTAGTGTAGATATTCATGATTCTTGACACATTGGTCACACATACTGGTATTTACGGATCCCGTCATGAGTTGTTATTCCTGGTTTACCTTGGTGTACCTTGTGCAAGCCTTCTTGTTGTTCTTGTGCATTGTATGGACACCAATTCTCGAGAAGACTTGCTACCTTCTCTTAGAATTCTATGTCGTAACGAGTCATGGTTGGGTCCACTATACTAGTCGGGGCGGAGGGGGAGAGAATATTAGTCTAGACGTGTGGTTAATACCCTCCTTGTGCATTGTATAGATCATTGTGAGTGTTAATCATATACTTCACATATGATTAACCAGGCCAGTAGACCTTGTGCAAGTTCCCAAGCCGGCCACATGTCTAAGCTAATATTTACTCACGTAGATAGTTGTTTCTTGACTCTTGTACATGATATGTTCAGTTCTCTTTACTCTTGCCCTAGTTTACTGCTTTACCCTTGCCATGCTACTTTCATGTACATTCTATTTTACTCTGTTTATTCTCTCTATTTACTGTTACATAGCACTGGTCATTTATTGGGAACTGTTGTTGAAAATGTGCTCGTTCCAATCCTGACTGGATATGTTGACAAATATTAGGAATTATTATTCTCCATATTATTGGACTACAGGATGATGCTAGCTGAGACGGATCTCGATATTCTTTCATAGTGAGTTGCCTTTTAGAATCTCTAGGACATTATTTTTTATTTTTAGATTCATGTTTCGTCGTCAGTTTATGCCTCTGACATATTCTTGTCATTTATGATCATTGTAGACTTAGTTTATTTCAGTGATATTACCATCTTTCTTATTCATTTCTTCCTTAGATGTATGTGATTGGAGTACATATTGTTATAGTGGATAATATAGATGTTGTAGATATTTATTGGATACTAAACAGTGTTCTACCACCGGTACTGCGGTATAGGCTGGGCGTGGCCCATGTACACATGCCCGAATATCCGGGTGCGGGATGTGACAGTACAGTAGGCCCATAAACATTTTCCATGCTTTTCGCTCCAGTTTTGTTTATTAGCAAAAACTAACTTCTTGAGAAGATTGATGATTGTTTTGTTAAAAGCTTCTGGTAAACCGTTAGCTGCGGGATTATAAGCCGTTGAAGCAACATTGTTGATTTGATTGTCATCACAGAATCAAGTGAATGTTTGACTGATGAATTGAGGTCCGTTGTCATGGATGATTCGTCGAGGAACGCTGAATCGATAGATCACATGATGCTTGATGAAGCTGATGACACTATTTGTTTTGACTTCTGTTAAGAGAATAGCCTCTGCCCATTTAGAGAAATAATCAGTTATAGCTAGGTTAGATCGATGTCCTCGAGACGATGATGGATTAATAGGACCAATAACATCCATTCCCAAGCTTCAAAAGGCCAGAATGCTACAGTAGGATGTTAGAACTCTGATGGTTGATGGACGAAATCTGCATGGATTTGACATGCTATGTATTTCCTTGAATATTCGATTGCGTCTGCCACTATGGTGGGCTAATAGTATCCCATGCGTCGGATACGATCATGTAGCTTAGGACCAGGCTGATGTGCACCGCAGATACCGTCATGAGCTTTTCATAATATCTTCTTTACTTTCTCTCCCGCAAGACAGTGTATAAGAATACCATCAAATGATCGCCGATAGAGTGTTTTGGAGGAGTGATTATAATAGAATCAAAGCGGCCAACGACGGATTGTCGTTGCTTCTTTAGGGTCTTCAGGTAAAATGTCATGTACTGCAATGTCAATGAAAGGAGCTCTCCAGTCTTCGCTAGTAGTGCAAATTTAATTGAATTACTGAATTCAACATTTAGATTATTCTCGATGCAGAATAATTCCTGATTAGCGATGCATATTAATTGTTGTCGTCTTACAGGAATTATAAAAACTGCTGCAAGATTAGCAAGTGCGTAAGCCTATGTATTGCATGTTCGGCGTACATATTCAATAAAGAAATCTTTGAATGATGCAGCCAGTTTGACTGCTGCTTCATGATATGGGATGGGATCTTGGTGCCAAACTTCATACGTACCTCTAACTTGGTTGAAGACCAGCTTAGTCCCTGTATACTTAAAGATACTCAATATCCAACTGTTTAGCTAACTGGAGGGCGATGAGTAAAGTATTGTACTCAGCAACAATGTTAGAGCATGGTTTGTCTAGAGAGTAGGCTCTTTGAATAACTATTCCTTTTGGGGAAGCAAGGACAATTCCTACTCCAGCAATGATACTATTTGGTCCGATTCTAGTTGTACCATCAAAGAATAGATATAAAGTGAGTATTTCTTCTGAAATCATGTTGGTCTCTAGAGTTTTATTAGGATTTTTATCGTAGAGTTTTAAAGTTTCATGAATTGGATGTGCAGCCAAGAAGTCTGCTAAGGCTTGACCCTTAACAAACTTTTGTGGGACATAAACCATATCATACTGTGCTAGCAGTATCGCCCATGTAGCAAGTCTGGAGTTGAGTGTACTAGGCTTCTTCATCAAAACTCGTAGAGGATTGACTCTAAAGATGACATGAATAGTCTGACCCGTGATGTTCAGCTTTGATCATTGTGTGACTGAGATAGTAAATTGCTTGTTCATGACCTTCATTGTTCTTCTGGGCTAGGAGGGCACCCAAAGAGTGATCCATTGCTCGTACATACATCATGAAGGGTATTCCTGTGATTGGAGGAACTAAGACTTGAGGGTTCATCAGGTATCTTTTTATATCTTCAAATGCTTGCTGGCATTAGTCAATCCAAACGAAAGACACACCTTTCTTCATAAATTGAGTGAACGGTCTGCAGCGTCCAAATAGATTTGAGATGAATCTCCTAATGTACGCAAGTCATCCCTGGAATCCTCGTAGCTTTTTTAGGTTGCGTGGAGGACGCATCTCTTGAATGGCTTTGACCTTCTCGGGGTCAACGTGTATACCCTTAGAGGTAATAACGAATCCAAGAAATTTTCTACTAGAGACTCCCAGAAATAACTTGGTGGAAATCATCTTGAGTTGATGCTGGCGCATTAGATCGAAAATAGTTCTTAAGTCTTGGATATGATCTTACTTTAGACAACTTTTGACAGCAATATTGTCAATATAGCATTCGACTGTCTTCCGTAAATGTTCACGAAAGATGGTGCTCATGGCCCGCTGATAGGTGGCACAAGCATTCTTGAGACCGAACGGCATGACTGTATAGCAGTAGACTCCTAAAGGAGTGCAAAAAGATGTATGCTTTTTATCTTCATGATTCATCCTGATCTGATTATATCCAGAGAAACCATCCATAAAAGACATTCGCTCGAATCCGCATGTATTGTTGTCACGCCCCAGTACCGAAATACGGAGACGGATTAGGCCAGCTACTTCATATAAGCTATGCAAACGTCATACGACGATCGTAGCTGTCAAGAGACGAGGGGGTGCAAGCTATAATCAATTCTCCTATGGTCTCACGGAGCATCTATGTCTCAATCACTCAAAGCAAGAAAACATTAATTAATCTAGCTTTATAAGTTAGCTAGCCCAGAGAGTCATAGGTACATAATCGTATTCAACTGCAGTCTGATTTAATTATAATTATGTAAAAGACAAAATATCCAGATTAACAGGCTAAACAGGTGCCGGTGGCTAAACGCCAGAACATAGGGATGAAAATTAGAGTGGTGGAGAAGAAACCCACTCAAGTCCCCCGCCAGCCATGTTCCTAGTATGCACCATTGACGTCAGGGAGGAAGGTCGGATCCTCAGGCTCTGCTACGTGATCTGGCCAAACAAAACCAGCGGGGTTAGCCCCGAATAGCAAGTACCACAAGGGAGCACAAAAAAGTGAGATAAAACCCAAGCATAAAATAATAATACTAATAATAAAGGCTTCCGGTCGTAACCTCGGTCCACAGCCTGCCATAGCACGATAGACCAATCCAACAACCAAACAAGGACATGGGTTGGACCACGCACCATGACAGTCCATGTCCCTCGGCTACTAACGGAAGGTACAAGGCACAATCAAGTCATTTTTCAAGTGGCCATTCATTTCTACGAGTTTTTATATTCGGCGGAGTTATCCTCGCAATACTGATTAAAAGGGATCCTCAGATCGTGTCAACCCAGCAGGGCTAGCCAAACCATTAGACATATAGCACATTGATTATGCACCGGTCCCCCGGAGGGCTACCGCACTAAAACATATAACACATAGCTCGTAGAAGTCGGATATAGTCATCTGCTAAAGGCGAATGAAACCATATCCGTGGCGGCCAACCCGACACGTCAGGACTGGACCTGGGTGACTAGTATGGCACGATCTCGGGAATCCTTCCCACCCAATGCATCTACTAAGTTATTTGCCTAGTTAAACCCGAGGTTATCTTCAGAGTTCACATGTCGTAGTCACATGCTCACTCCCCTAGATGTAGTACAATGTACGAGTACCCCAAGAAGGGATCCGTATTGGCTCATGGAGTCATACGTATGTACCCTTTCTTGGTGTAATGCAACACACAACACATACCATATCATTGCTACCGACCATTCGCTACGTAAATGCTGGACTCTTGGGTGTACTAGCAGATATCACATAGGAACACTTAGCACATAGGATAGCACCTCGGTGCTCACATAGATTGTATCTTAGTACACACAAAGGTTTATCCAGCACTCGTATAGGTAGTCAGATCAGAAATGAGGACCAAGACACAAGGACGCATGCGGCCGGGTTCATGCGGCCAGACTCATGCGGCCAAAGACTTATGCGGCCAGACTCATACGGCCAAAGACTTATGCGGCCAGACTCGTGCAGCCAGACTCGTGCGGCCAGACTCGTACGATTGGACTCATACGACCGGACTCATGCGGCCAGACTCATGCGGCCAGACTCATGCGGCCGGACTCATGCGGCCAAACTTATGCGGCCGGACTCATGCGGCCGGACTCATGCGGCTAGACTCATGCAGCCAGACTCCTGCGGCCAAGCTGCTCATCTTATCCAAAATCCGAGAAAGATGGTCAGGGAACCCATGAACTTCAAACTTGCACAACTCGGCCAAAACAAAACAAAATCTGACTTTTCAAAGGTCAAATTTGGGTAAAATGAAATGCTTTACCACATGGAACAACTATATTTTGAAAACAAGCAAGTTAAATCGATCAAAACCAAAGAAAACCGAATATGACATAAACTTAGATCTACAAGAATCCATCCATCAAAACCGAAAATATTAAGTACTATACTTGTAGAGGATGATGAGAAGAACAATATAGATAAATAATATCAAAGGAAAATAAATCAAGGATAAAAAATGTACAAATCTTCACTTTTGAGCAAGTTGTACTTGCCTAATGGTGTGGTTGAGGGAAATGAATGAAAGGCTATGAAGAGAGAGAAAAGAAAGAGAATATATATAGTAGGGTTGGATTGGCTTAAGAAAACCCTAATCTCTAAACATGCTCTAATCATTCCACTAATGACCTGCTTAAAGGCTACATGCAACCATTAATAAATAATAAATAAAATTATGCACATGCTAAATACATGATACCATGTATAGGATTCATGAAAGAATACGTATATCGGGATCGGGGAGTGACAATTGTCGATCATGACATCAGTGATTGTAAGAGAAAATTTACCTTGGGACGAGCTGCGTTAAGGTCCCTGAAGTCAATGCAGACTCGGACTTTTCCTTTTTTTTTCTTAACCGGGACAACATTGGCCACCTAATCTGGATGTTGTTCCTCTCTGACGAAGCCACAGACAATAAGCTTTTTGACTTCAGCTTCTATGACGTCCATCATATCGGGTCGAAACTGTCACTGTTGTTTAACTGGTCTAGCATTTGGCAGAATGTTGAGCTTGTGAGTAACAATCTGAGGATCTAGCTCCAGTATATCTTCATAGCTCCAGGCGAATATGTCAATGTATTCTCTAATGAGCTGGATCAGTTCTTGTTTATCAACTTTCGGAAGACTTTTGCTGATAAAGATTGCCTTCGAGAAGCTTCGTCTCCGACGTTAATTTGGATGAGCTCGTCTTCGATGGGTGGTTCACACTGCTCGAAGCGACGTGTCCATTGAGTATCCATCCAGTATACCCACGGTTCTTCCTCATAAACCTCGATAGAGTTATTATCATCCTCTGAGAATTCAGCTGTCACCATATTGGACGATAGAGTTACCCGATGGACATGTCCTATGCTGGTATATGAATTCCATAACGAAAAGTCAGATGTGTTAGACTGTTCTTCTTTATCAGACTCAGAAATATATGGGGTTGAGATTGGCGTAGTGTAGCCTAACCCATTGTAATGCCCCGTCCCGCTCAGCTCAATCAGAGGAATCGAAACACCAACCGCGTTTGGACTTAGCCATGCAACGGCTGCTTAAAGACCCGCTCGGTCGAGACGACTCCTCGTTCAGGTGGGTGGCTTCGGTGAACTTGTCTCATCTTGGCCTTCACTCTAATAAAACGAAAGTTTTCAAATGCATAAGTAGGCTTAATAATAAAAGAGACAAATCCACATAGCTAAGGGAATAATCTCGACGGGTCGGATTGAGTTAGAATATGGAAATTAGGTCCCACGGTCGGTTAGAAGTGTTGCACAATGTACTTTCAAAATGACACTCGGTCCTTTGTCCCGCGGCTTAGGAGAAGGAAAGTTGGTCGATGTTGCCACAAAGTTAAGAACTTAGCCTAAGTCATAGGTGTCGCCCGTATGAATGCTTGATAAAGCATGCACGGTCCCATCGTCTAAGGTTTGGCATAGCCTTTGCTCGCCCTACGGGTTAAGCTGCATTCACAGCTTGTGGCATAAGTCTAGGCACCCAAATAACTTGGTTGTTCAAGTCGAGCGTGCACGGCACGTTCCTTCGAGGCAGAGCTTGACGTAGCCTTTGTACAATTAAGTTAGGCAAGTTGTGTCGGTCGTTCGAAGTCATTCCAAGCACTGTCCCGCCCTTTCTGCGGTTGTCAAAGTCACTTAGTCCCACGATCTCAAGGCTCGTCGTATAAAGTATGACTTGGACGATAGTGTTGCACGGATCGTAAGTCGGTTTAAGGCACGAGCCATGGTTGGTTTAGTGAAAAGTTAGCAACGGTCTATTGGCACATAAAGAACACATTTTGTGCAAGTTATGCTTGAAGGCTATGAATTAGCCATTCATGAGTTAAGTCAATAAGAGTATGGAAATACTGAAAATATGTCAGGAGTGTAGGTCAGTCGCCGAGAGTCAGGACTGTAGGTCATTCGCCGAGAAGGAAACATGTCGGGACTGTAGGTCAGTCGCCGAGAGTCAGGACTGTAGGTCAGTCGCCGAGAATCGGGACTGTAGGTCAGTCACCGAGAAGGAAACATGTCGGGACTGTAGGTCAGTCGTCGAGGCAACCCTGGTTTGGGCTTTGCAAAAGAAGTATGATAAGTAAAAAAAGTAAAGCTAAGGAAGCTAAGTTATGACGGTTAGGCCATGCATTTACGTTGAGTCTAGGAGTTCTCGTAGGTGCGTGGTCATGGACAACTTATTGACAAGGTTTTGCACCCTCGATTTGGAAACCTGGGGCCACAAGACCGTATCGGCCTAGGAGGGGAGCAAGGTAGTTAGACAAGAACACGCCACCGGATGATTCGAGGACTTGAGCAGGGCTAGCTACCCTTAGCTTCAAGGGCCTCGTCTTGCACCATCTACATGTCCAAGATGGCTTGAATTGCCAGTTACATTTCATATAGTCAAGTTGACGTGCTGAGCGGCAATCCGCATACATGGTGTCGGTCGAATCAAAGAAAGAGCAAGCATAGCACGAATGAAGTAAAGATAGTATGCACGATTGCATCACAAGTCTTAAGAGGCCTAAGATTTGGCTATTGCAAGGATACGTGCTTCGGCACGAATGTGGCATTGAGTATTAAGTCGATGATATAGAGTTTCGTAAGTCGAGATTGAGTCATCCCGAGTTAAGTCGAGAAGGGCCGTAAGGTAAGTCTGGTTAAGTCATGCTACGTTGCGAGACACGGCCTCAATGTTGAAGTACGAACCAAGTTGATGACACGAATCATGTTATAGTGTCCCAAAGTATGGGCCATAAGGCAAGCACGAGTCGGTACATTGATGTTGCAAGAACGAGAAGGGTCTAGAGGCAATAATAAAGAAGTTATTAGTGCGATAGCACGATGATGGTCTAGAGACACAAATAGGCCAGACGTCTATGTCCTAGAATAGATCCTAAGGCAAGAATAGAAAGACAATCATAAAAGGATTATGTTGCACAAAGCAAATGAACGTGTTGGTTTTGTATGGGTGGACGAGGAGCTCTCTCCACTAGTATAGTTTAGTACTGACACCTACAAAGTTTTTATGTGCAGGCACAGGTAGAAGCTCGTCGGCATGAAAGCTCGCTTAGATGTGTCGAGGCATGGAGTTCCTTGGCATTTCGAGGAATACGGCTACTTGGCGTCGAAACTTATATGAGACATAATGTATATACATCGCCAATCTGAAGCATCCGCTGGCTCGTCAATTGTATAGAGAGATGAGAAAGAGAGCTGAGTGACTTGTAAAATGAGAGAAAAGTGAGCTTGAGTGATTGTAATCTGGGCCACGCGCCTTTGTAATCTTATTTCAAGTATCAATAAAGACTCTAATTTTGTGTCAATACTTGTGATGCCTTGTATATTCAATATTTCTACTTCGGACTTCTGTGCGACGACCCCATCGCAAGCTGTTGTAATCGGCCGTTATGAAATTGCCTTACACGAGCGCAATCTAGGCTCTTGCAGCATCACGCCTTAGCAAGGACGATCGGTCCTACGGGACCAGGGCGTGACATAATGGTATCAGAGTACGGCTTTACGTCCTTGGACTTTCGATTGAATTCTTTAACTCTGGTGTGTTGCTTCCGCAAATCGATATCGTTGGTGCACTCTCTCTCAAATGTCCTGCGGATGTCCATACAATAAGTCTATATATTTTGAAAAGTATCATGAGAGAAAGTTGGTTGAACAAAAGTTAATTCAAGTAAGCACGATTGGCTAAGTTGGGCTGGGCATATACACCAAGAATTGAGTCGACCTTAGAAAAAATTCGAGTACGAAACTCGAATTGTTTCAAATGGGATCAAATTTGACATAACTTATAGAATGCGGGATGGCTATCGATAGGGATACTATCAGACGATGTTATCGTCGATGCGATATAGATGAGCGTGCTTGGATTTTTAGGAATGGTTCGAACGGAGATTCGAAGTAATCGAGATTCAAAACTTGTTTCGAGGATTTGTCGAATGACTTCATCCCTGAGTAGTGTATGGGATAGCCTCGGGGATGTCGATTGATTGAGGATACGGGGTGCCAATGAGTCTATCAGCAAGCGACGAATGCGTAAAGCCTTAGAAAGAGTGTTTCAAAGTTAGTCATGACTTGATACCTAGCATGAAATTGATTTGAACAAAATAGAAATGACGCACCCGAGATTGGAATTGTGCAAGTATGAAATGCGAGAATGATTAAGTAGGAAAATTGAATCGATGAAAAGTTAAGGTGTACAAACGGATAACTCGATCGGGGAAAATCGATATGAATCGTATACGAAAAGTTAGCATGATTGGATTATAGCGTGCATGGAAATGATTTGAATATTTGAGAATGACTCTAAGGATTGGAATAGATGTTGCTCGATTATTTGAGTTAGCATAGATCGATGCGACTTAAGGAAATTCGTTGCTCGATGACTTAAAATAGACAGATAAATGTACGTGATTTTGGATTTGAATGATTTGATCATGTAAATGATTCGAGGGATAATAATCGAACTTGATCTTGAATATCGAGGAGATTATCCAGTTCGAACGATAGCATCAGTTGTACGACTCGAAATTCGTTGCAAATGAAGATCGTCAGGTTACGTATATCATGGATGGTATTGAGTCGTATCAAAGATCGATATGCGATAACTCGGGGGTACTCTGATTCGAGGAATGACGATCGTGTAAAATGTTATTTTTTTGATGGATGCTATACTTGGGATTTTGATTGAAATGAATGCTTGGATGAAAATGATCGTGTCTTGATTTCTTTGATGATAACCACAACGTTGACGATTTTGTCTTGCACGAGCGCAAATCCAGCCTCGCACATGCGTCACATTGGATTTGGGGCGATTGTTCCACGTGAGCGCTGACATGGTGATTTATGTCGCGGAAATGATCGAACTCGGGAAATTAGGGCATGGCAATTTGGATTGCTTTGACTCGTGGTTTGCTACGAAGATGATATTCGAGGACGGTTCAGATTTGTGATTAACGATTGAGTAAACTTGAGGATTGAGTAGTCCAATCTGCGTATCTTGAATGAATTAGTCTAGACTCAAAGCAAGAGTTGTGCCCCGATAAGAACGATTATCCTGGGGGAATGCATGGTGATTTTATGTTCCACGTAGATGATCGAACTTGCGTGAGATTGGGGAATGACATATTGTTAAACTAGGCGACCTTGTGAATGATTACGTGAATTGTGATAAACGACTTAGGATATGAAATAAAAATTATGGTTTAGTAACAAATCATGTCGTAGCATACTTGACTGGAATATGATGGATGGATGGATTATATCGAACGTGTCCGAGGAGATAGACTATGCAAATTGCTAGTTTAGACGTACGATATTGATATATCGAGAAATTAGTTGAACATGACTTACCGTAGGACGGCTTTGCTGAACGACTCGGACCCCTTGGACTAAGTGTTGCCAGTACGGGTAGGAGAAATACATGTTCGATGTTTAGAAATCTGAGTGATGCGAGCTTGGATAGAAAATCCCATATTATCAACTTTGGTTTGACCTTAGAATTGGGGTCAGTGTTGATATTATTGTTGGAGAACTATGATTCCAATACTGACGGATGACTTTAGCCTTAGGAGATGGCCTAGCGGTTAGACGAGACGTCCATGTTTCGAGAGTTAGCCTCGGTACGATTGATCTTGAGGATTAATAGAATGTGATACTGGTGGATAGAATGATTCAAGATTATGGAAACCCCACTCACGAGGCTCGACTGAAATGCATATATTTCAGGGATGCCTGAATATGTGTACGATCTAACTCAAGTAAAAATAATAGATTCTCTATCACGAGACTTGGCTGACATACAGGTATTTCAAGGACGCCTAGAGTATGTGCATGATCCAACTAAGTGATACGTTGAATTCAAGTATGACCGTTGGAACTGAATGGTATCGAAGATTTTTATGTTTCAAGAAAAAAGATTGATGGTGGTGTGATCGTTGGTTTGAAATGAAATGGAATGTTGATTGGGGCATTGATGCAAGTCAGGTTTCAAAGATTGGTTAAGATAAAGTACATGCGAGAGTCATTGGATGTTGAATCAAGTGATAAGTCGATAAGTGTGTACTCAGTAAGTTTCGAGGATGAAACTTTTTTTAAGTGGTGTATAATGTAATGCCCCGTCCCGCGCAGCTCAATCGGAGGAATCAAAACACCAACGAAGTTTGGACTTAGCCATCCAACGGCTGCTCGAAGACCCACTCGGTCGAGGCGACTCCTCGTTCAGGTGGGTGGCTTCGGTGAACTTGCCTCAGCTTGGCCTTCACTCTAATAAAACGAATGTTTTCAAATGCACAAGTAGACATGATAATAAAAGAGACAAATCTATATAGCTAAGGGAATAATCTCGACGGATCGGATTAAGTTAGAATATGGAAAGGTCCCACGGTCGGCTTAGAAGTGTTGCACGATGTACTTTCAAAATGACACTCGGTCCTTCGTCCCGCAGCTTAGGAGAAGGAAAGTTGGTCGATATTGCCACAAAGTTAAGAACTTAGCCTAAATCATAGGCGTCGCCCGCATGAATGCTTGATAAAGCATGCACGGTCCCATCGTCTAAGGCTTGGCATAGCCTTTGCTCGCCCCACGGGTTAAGCTGCATTCACAGCTTGTGGCATAAGTCTAGGCACCCAAAAAACTTGGTTGTTCAAGTTGAGCGTGCACGATACGTTCCCTCGAGGCAAAGCTTGACGCAGCCTTTGCTCATTAAGTTGTTGCACAATTAAGTTAGGCAAGTTATGTCAGTCGATCGAAGTCATTCAAAGCACTGTCCCACCCTTTCTGTGGTTGTCAAAGTCACTTATTCCCACGATCTCAAGGCTCATCGTATAAAGTATGACTTGGGCGATAGTGTTGCATAGAATATAATTCGGTTTAAGGCACGAGCCACGGTAGGTTCAGTAGAAAGTTAGTCATGGTCTATTGGCACATAAAGAACACATGTTGTGCAAGTTATGCTTGAAGGCTATGAATTAGCCATTCATGAGTTAAGTCAATATGAGTATGGAAATACTAAAAATATGTCGGAACTGTAGGTCAGTCGCCGAGAAGGAAACATATCAGGACTGTATGTAATGACCCGCTCCGTCCTAAGCGGAACGCCGATTCAAACGGCAAGTGTAATGACTCAAACGAGCCATCGACCCGAAGAGTTGGCATCGACCTGATAAAGAATCGATGCAAGGCTTACATTGGCCCGTCAAGATGAATCCAGACTTAGACTTTCAAAGGCGCGCTCGGAGTATCGCTCGGCCGATACGAACATCGCTAAGGTGGGTGGCTCCGATGAACCCGTCTTTGCTTAGCCTAGACACATAACAATACGGACACTATTGCTAGAATCGCTAGGCGATGACACCACGCATGCTAATAAATGACTCAACGTATCTAGCTAAGGGAATAATCCCATCTTATATGCTTGTATAGAATATGGAAAAGAACATAGAAAAATGTGAGAACTCTCGTACCGCGCTTCCCGCTCGTGCTAAGGCACAAGCTTACCTTCAAGTCCCTTATGCGTTCAACAATGAAACAATAAATGGTTTTCAACAATGAAATGGAAGACTATCGACATAGTTGTTCCGAGTAGAGTATAGCAACATTGAAAGTCTTCGTGACCGATGGGTCGCCAAGGCGACTCCCGTACTGGGAGTTGCGTAATGTGTGAATGAATAAATCAACGAATAAATGAATGAATGAATGAATCAATGAACGAACGAACAAGTGAAAGAAAGAATGAATGAATGAAAGATAAAAAGAAAATAATGGTTAGCGACATGTGTGACGGGCACGTGTAACGGGGCTCGCTACCCGCGCTGTACGGATGCCAACCTGGTCGATAACGCATTAAGGCTAAGGGTTAGCCTACGGCGCAGAGACAGCCGTTAAGTTAAAATGACAAATAAAATGAAATGGTCGTGGACACCTCCATCGTATACGGGAGAGAGGAGAAATAAGGGATTCCAGCGGCCTGACGCAAGATATAGGATCGGGACCGGCCTAGGCAGAATCAAAGAAAAATGGCGTACTGTCCAGGCCTGAGTGCGGGCTTGGCCACCAGGAGAAGTAAGGCCGGGTATTTCAAGAGACTATCAGGGTGTACCAAGTCGCACGCCATGATAGGTGAAAAATTACTAAGGGAGAAACATTTCCAAATTGGCTTGTGATGCCAGCGACCGATGGATATAGATTAAGTGGGCTTTGCTGGTGGCAATCCACGTGCAAGTCCTTACATTGAAATTAAAGTATTCTAAGTTAACTAAGTGAAGTGCCTTCTGAACAGGCTTGAATATAACACACCAGATAATCGAGAGTACTTTGCAAAGGAGTTAGAAAACACGCCTACGACGCGCTAGGACCCGAGGCAGGGACACGCCCTTGACATTGAAAGTTCACATGAACCACGTTAAGTTATTTCCTATGAATTGTTGACTAACTTGGTTTACTTTGGACAGGGAAGGCCGAACGGTAAGTTTGGGTAAGTCATGCATGTATTTCCATGCGACACTTATATTCGGCAACACGAGATAGGCTATGAAATATGCCATGAAACTGATCCTAAGGCAAGATTAGAAAGCAAATGAATGATAGACGGTGCACAAAAGTAAATAGAATGTGTTTGGTAATAATAACATTATGGGCGAGCTAGCCTCCCTACCAGTGCATAACAATGTACTGATAACCCTACAATCTGCTTGCAGGATGCAAGAGACATCGTCGGGTGTGGAGCTTCCCTCGAACGTGCTAAGACGCAGAGCTATCTCTGGAGCCTTGGAGCGTTTCAAGGAGCTGGAGTACCATATACAGGACATAATGTATCGGAACATCGCCATGAATCATTCCATGTTGTAAGCCACTTGGCACGCCTTTTATGTTTCAGAGAGAGAGAGAGAGCTTGAGCGATTTGTAATATTGGCCTAGCACCGCTTGTAAGCTTCTTGAATATCAATAAAGAGTTGAATTCGCTTTAATTTGTGTTTATTTTACTTTCCGCTGCAAATGGGGACACTCTGTGCGACTCTGTGGCCTAGCTCGAATCGGCCGTTTCTGGATATAGCCTTGCACGGGCGCAACCTAGGCCCGTGCGGCATCACGCCTTAGCGAGGACGATCGTTCCTACGGGAGCGGGGCATGACAGATTGGTATCAGAGCACGGCTTTACGTCCTTGGACTTCATTTCGATTTTCTCAGTTTTGAAAGCTCGTTTTGAGACAAAAGAAGTATACACTCTCTCTCGTTGTGGCTTGGGATGTTCCATACAATAAGTCTAATATTTTTAAAAGCTCGTACGAGTACTCGGTTGAACGGGTTCGATAGACGAAGGCCTTTGTGCCAAATCATGATGGACTTAAGTTAAAAAAAAACTAAAATGCTAGAAGTTAGCAAACGCAAGGCATGCTTGAATAACCTTATGCTGACATTGGCGAATGAGTACATGAGACTAAAGTATAGTTTGAACGGGATAGTTATGCACGCAGCCTTTTGGCTAAGTTGTGTGGAGTATCGCACACCTAGACCTTCTGGTGCAAACGAGTTGCGAGCGAGATCGATTATCGCTATAACGAGAATAAGTGAGCGTGCAAACTCGAATATAGTCTGCACGGGATAGCTATGCACACGGCCTTTTAGCTAAGTTGTGCCGCGTGTCGCGCACCTCGACTTTTTGGTGCAATCGAGTTACGAGCGATATCAAGTACCCCTCGGTCGAAAACGAAGCTACACTTAGAGCGTATATCGATAGGAACGCTATCAAACTAACGCTTAGGCGTGCACAGAAGATTGATTTGGATTTTGAGGAACGGGCGAACGCACGATTGAACATATCGAAAGGGAATCAAATGATCATTTGAGGATTTGTAGAATGACTTGACCCCGATTGGTGTATGTGATAGCTTCAGAAAAGAATAAGAATGAGTGTCGACGACTAGTCGAGTGGCTCGAACCCTGAATGGTGTATGGACGTTATAGAAATTGTTCGAGCAAGACTAAAGGATTTACGGATAGAACGAGTATGTCGACAAGCGATGATATCGCACAAAGCCTTAGAACGAGTAATGCTTAGTTGGTTTTGACTTTGATAGTTTCAAACGAGATATCGTTCGGACAAATTAAGAATGCATAGTGCGAATTACGAAACGATCGAATAGAGAGTCGGAACGATGAAACGAATAGAGGGCTTGGTCGAGGAAACATAGAAGATCATGCATACGATTTTGAACTTAGTCGATTAGATTAAAACTTGAGTTAAGGTGAAATACGCATGGACGAGATTGAAGATAGCACAATCAGAAGATAGCGTGCATGGAAACATTAGTTTGGAGATACGAGAATGACTAAGGAATTGAAATTGATGTTGCTCGATGAAGAGTTAGCACGCGACAATGTGAATTGAGGAAATTAAGTTGCACGACTTAGAATTCGTTGCAAAAGAAAGATTGTCAGGTTATGTACATCATCGATGGTATTGAGGCGTATCAAAGATCGATGTACGATAACTCGGGGGTACTCTGATTCGATGAATGATGATCGTGTTAGAAGTTATTATTTTGAAGGATGCTATGTTGGAAATGAATATTTGGAATGAGGAAGGAAAGTGACTTGATTGTTCGGTGATAACCACAACGACAACGATCTTGTCTTGCGCGAGCGCAACTCCAGCCTCGCACATGCGTCATGTCGGATTTGGGACGATCGTTCCGCGTGAGCGTTGGCATGGTGATTCATGTCCAGCGGGAATGGTCAAACTCAAAATATTATGACATGGCAATTTTGCTTGCTTCGACTTGTGGTTTGAAGCGAAGGTGAATTCGAGGATTGTTAGGACTTGCGATTGAAGAATGAGAAAACTTGAGGATTGAGTAGACCCAATCGGCGCATCGAAAATGAGCAAGTCTAGACACAACGCAAGAGTTACGTCCCGATGAGGACGATTATTCTGCGGAAACGTTGACATGGTAATTCATGTCCGCCGTGGATAATCAGACTTGCGTGAGATCGGGGCATGACATATTGCAAGGCTAGACGACCTTATGATCGACTACGTGAATTGGATAGGTAGATTGTATCAAACATACTTGAAGACATAGACTACGATAATTGTTATTGCAGACGTACGATTTGATTGAGGACAACCTATCGTAGGATGACTTTTCTAAACGAGCTCGAACTTGGAACGGAGAATATGTTGATGCGAATAGGGTGAATGCTGCTTGATGTTTAGAAATTTGAGGGAAACAAACTTGGGTAGAAACTCCCGTACAAACGAACAAATGGTTTGACCATAGGATTTGGGGCGAGCGTCGTGCAACGACCTTGCACGATGAGCCACAGACTTGACTTGTACCTATGACCTTGTGAGCTGACCTAGCGGATAGGCGGACGACCCTATGCCGAGTGATTGAACCTGTGTTGTTTACGTTATCGTCTGGACGGACGATAGACTTGGGGCCACAAGACTTAGAGTAGGACGTGGAACTGGGGATGTGTGTGAACGACGGCAAAATTGGCCCCAAACAAAGCGAATGATAGGAATGGATGACGCGCAAGTAAAGTTGGGATAACAAATTGAATCATTGATAGAAAGACGGACTCGATGATAGTTCAATACTTGGTCTTAAATTGGACGGGAATTACTTAGACTTGGTCGACCCCGCTAAAAAGAAGTCGTATTGATTTCATAGACAAGAACGCTTGAGAAGCGAATCAAATCATCTCGAGGACCGAGATAAACAATATGTGATACACACATGAGTTCGGTTTTAAATCGAAGTTAGCAAAATGATCGACAAATCGAAACTATCACGAGTAGCTTGTCCGACTTCGCTAGTCGCTAAGCTTGGTTGAAAAGTACGTATTCGCGGGACGCCTTGAATGCGTGCACGATCCAAACTCAGCGATATGATGAACTTGAATGCAGCTGCAAGTGGGTGTTGAGATGCGCATGAACGAATGAGTGAGTTTGCCTCAGCTTACGTCTCTTGTATTTGATAAATCACAACGCACCTCGTGCGACCATTTCAGTCTCATGACACGTCGAAATAGCAACCAAGTCGAAGAAACGCTTGAATTGAATAAGTACCATCAACTCTAAAATGAATAAAAAGTTATTCAATAAAATCGACCAAATGTATGCAGACATGAAATTTTGAAAGGTATCGAGTATAGTTCGATGCCATCAAGCGATAAAGCCAGACGATAGGAATTGTCTACAATACGCACACGACATGAGTTAGGGAACGGTAGGATAACCTGCACTCAGGAAGTCTCGAGGACGAGACTTATTTTGAGTGGTGTATTATGTAATGACCCGCTCCGCCCTAAGCGGAACGCCGATTCAAACGGCAAGTGCAACGACTCAAACGAGCCGTCGACCCGAAGAGTTGGCATCGACCTGATGAAGAATCGATGCAAGGATTACATTGGCCCGTCAAGATGAATCCAGGCTTAGACTTTCAAAGGCACGCTCGGAGTATCGCTCGGCCGATACGAACATCGCTAAGGTGGGTGGCTCCGATGAACCCGTCTTTGCTTAGCCTAGACACATAACAATACGGATACTATTGCTAGAATCGTTAGGCGATGACACCGCACATGCTAATAAATGACTCAACGCACCTAGCTAAGGGAATAATCCCATCTTATATGCTTGTATAGAATATGGAAAAGAACATAAAAAAATGTGAGAACTCTCGCACTGCGCTCCCCACTCGTGCTAAGGCACAAGCTTACGTTCAAGTCCCTTATGCGTTCAACAATGAAACAATGAATGGTTTTCAACAATGAAATGGAAGACTATCGACATAGTCGTTCCGAGTAGAGTATAGCAACATTGAAAGTCTTCGGGACCGATGGGTCGCCAAGGCGACTCCCGTACTGGGAGTTGCGTAATGTGTGAATGAATAAATCAACAAATAAATGAATGAATGAATCAATCAATGAACGAACGAACAAGTGAAAGAAAGAAAGAATGAATGAAAGATAAAAAGGAAAGAATGGTTAGCGACAAGTGTGACGGGCACGTGCAACGGGGCTCGCTACCCGCACTGCACAGACGCCAACCTGGTCGATAACACATTAAGGCTAAGGGTTAGCCTACGGCGCAGAGACAGCCGTTAATTTAAAATGACAAATAAAACGAAATGGTCGTGGACACCTCCATCGTATACGGGGGAGAGGAGAAATAAGGGATTCCAGCGGCCTGACGCAAAGTGTAGGATCGGAACCGACCTAGGCGGAATCAAAGAAAAATGGCTTACTGTCCAGGCCTGAGTGCGGGCTTGGCCACCAGGAGAAGTAAGGCCGGGTATTTCAAAAGTATCAGGGTGTACCAAGCCGCATGCCATGATAGGTGAGAAATTACCAAGGGAGAAAAATGTCCAAATTGGCTTGTGATGCCAGCGACCGATGCATATAGATTAAGTGGGCTTTGCTGGTGGCAATCCACATGCAAGTCCTTGCATTAAAATCAAAGTAGTCTAAGTTAACTAAATGAAGTGCCTTCTGAACATGCTTGAATATAACACACCAGATAATCGAGAGTACTTCGGCAAAGGAGTTAGGAAACATGCCAACGACGTGCTAGGACCCGAGGCAGGGACACGCCCTTGACATTGAAAGTTCACATGAACCACGTTAAGTTATTTCCTATGAATTGTTGACTAACTTGGTTTAATTTGGACAGGGAAGGCCGGACGGTAAGTATGGATAAGTCATGCATGTATTTCCATACGACACATGTATTCGGCAACACGAGATAGGCTATGAAATATGCCATGAAACTGATCCTAAGGCAAGATTAGAAAGAAAATGAATGGTAGACGATGCACAAAAGTAAATAGAATGTGTTTGGTAATGATAGCATTGTGGGCGAGCTAGCCTCCCCACCAGTGCATAATAATGTACTGATAACCCCACAGTCTGCTTGCAGGATGCAGGAGACGTCGTCGGGTGCGGAGCTTCCCTCGAACGTGCTAAGACGCGGAGCTATCTCTGGATCCTTGGAGCGTTGCAAGGAGCTGGAGCACCATATACAGGACATAATATATCGGAACATCGCCATGAATTATTCCATGTTGTAAGCCACTTGGCACGCCTTTTATGTTTCAGAGAGAGAGAGAGAGCTTGAGCGATTTGTAATATCGGTCTAGCGCCGCTTGTAAACTTCTTGAATATCAATAAAGAGTTGAATTCGCTTCAATTTGTGTTCATTTTACTTTCTGCTGCAAATGGGGATACTCTGTGCGACTCTGTGGCCTAGCTCGAATCGGCCGTTTCTGGACATAGCCTTGCACGGGCGCAACCTAGGCCCGTGCGGCATCACGCCTTAGCGAGGACGATCGCTCCTACGGGAGCGGGGCATGACAGATTGGTATTAGAGCACGGCTTTACGTCCTTGGACTTCATTTCGATTTTCTCAGTTTTGAAAGCTCGTTTTGAGATAAAAAAGTATACGCTCTCTCTCGTTGTGCCTTGGGATGTTCCATACAATAAGTCTAATATTTTCAAAAGCTCGTACGAGTACTCGGTTGAACGGAATCGATAGGCAAAGGCCTTTGTGCCAAATCATGACGGACTTAAGTTGAAAGAAAACTAAAATACTAGAAGTTAGAAAACACAAGGCGTGCTTGAATAACCTTATGCTGACATTGGCGAACGAGTACACAAGACTAAAGTATAGTTCAAACGGGATAGTTATGCACGCAGCCTTTTGGCTAAGTTGTGTGGAGTATCGCGCACCTAGACCTTCTGGTGCAAACGAGATGCGAGCGAGATTGATTATCGCTCGAACGAGAATAAGTGAGCGTGCAAACTCGAATATAGTCTGCACGGAATAGCTATGCACACGGCCTTTTGGCTAAGTTGTGCCGCGTGTCGCGCACCTCGACTTTTTGGTGCAATCGAGTTGCGAGCGATATCAAGTACCGCTCGGTCGGGAACAAAGCTACACTTAGAGCGTATATCGATAGGAACGCTATCAAACTAACGCTTAGACATGTACGGAAGATTGATTTAGATTTTGAGGAACGGGCGAACGCGCGATTGAACATATCGAAAGGGAATCGAATGATCATTTGAGGATTTCTAGAATGACTTGACCCCGAGTGGTGTATGTGATAGCTTCGAAAAAGAATAAGAATGAGTGTCGATGACTAGTCGAGTGGTTCGAACCCTGAGTGGTGTATGGACGTTATAGAAATTGTTCGAACAAGACTAAAGAATTTACGGATAGAACGAGTATGTCGGCAAGCGATGATATCGCGCAAAGCCTTAGAACGAGTAACGCTTAGTTGGTTTTGACTTCGATAGTTTCAAACGAGATATCGTTCGGACAAATTAAGAATACGTAGTGCGAATTACGAAACGATGAAACGAATAGAGGTCTTGGTCGAGGAAACATAGAAGATCATGCATACGATTTTGAACTTAGTCGAATGGAATAAAACTTGAGTTAAGGTGAAATACGCATGGACGAGATCGAAGATAGCACAACCGGAAGATAGCGTGCATGGAAAACGTTAGTTTGGAGATACGAGAATGACTAAGGAATTGAAATTGATGTTGCTCGATGAAGAGTTAGCACGCGACAATATGAATTGAGGAAATTAAGTTGTACGACTTGGAATTCGTTGCAAAAGGAAGATCGTCAGGTTGTGTACATCATCGATGGTATTGAGGCGTATCAAAGATCGATGTACGATAACTCGGGGGTACTCTGATTCGATAAATGATGATCGTGTTAGAAGTTATTGTTTTGAAGGATGCTATGTTGGAAATGAATGTTTAGAATGAGGAAGAAAAGTGACTAGATTGTTCGGTGATAACCACAACGACAACGATCTTGTCTTGCGCGAGCGCAACTCCAGCCTCGCACATGCGTCACGTCGGATTTGGGACGATCGTTCCGCATGAGCGTTGGCATGGTGATTCATATCCAGCGGGAATGGTCAAACTCACAATATTATGACATGGTAATTTTGATTGCTTTGACTTGTGGTTTGAAGCGAAGGTGAATTCGAGGATTGTTAGGACTTGCGATTGAAGAATAAAAAAACTTGAGGATTGAGTAGACCCAATCCGCGTATCAAAAATGAGCAAGTCTAGATGCAACGCAAGAGTTACTTCCCGATGAGGACGATTATTCTGCGGGAACGTTGACATGGTGATTCATGTCCGCCATGGATAATCAGACTTGAGTGAGATCGGGGCACGACATATTGCAAGGCTAGACGACCTTGTGATCGACTACGTGAATTGGATAGGTGGATTGTATCAAACATACTTGAAGAGATAGACTACGATAATTGTTATTGCAAACGCACGATTTGATTGAGGACAACCTATCGTAGGATGACTTTCCTAAACGAGCTCGAACTTGGAACAGAGAATATGTTGATGCGAATAGGGTGAATGCTGCTTGATGTTTAGAAATTTGAGCGAAACGAACTTGGGTAGAAACTCCCGTACAAATGAACAAATGGTTTGACTATAGGAAACTACCTTACACGAGCATAATCTAGGCTCGTGCGACATCAACATCAGCATCTGAGAAGACGAGGGACGAGAAGTGCGTCCCTTGACAGGAATTACCAGAACCTCATCTGGATTGTCTTTCCAAAATTCTTCAGTATCCATAGGTAATACAACCTTTATGTATTCTGCTTCGTACATCTTGGAGTCCGTATAATAGGCCTCAATACCTCGGAAGGGATTAAGATCAACAACTTCTTTCTTGACTTCTCCATTGTCATCAACGTATTTAAAGCATTGATGGAGAGTTGATGGCATGATGTTATGTTCATGCAACCACGGTCTTCCTAACAATATATTGTAGGAGACGTGGTTGTCGATCACATAGAATGTTAGATTGCCAATTTGGACCCTTAGGTGGATCTTACCCAACGGTTCGCTTATTCCGAAATTAAATCCAAGAATAGTCATAATCGTCGTAGAAAGGTTACGGACTCGAATTCTCAGCACATCCAATAGAGCCTTCGGTATAATGCTGAGTGCAGATCCAGGATCAACCAAAATGCGGTCAACCATCATTGCGTCGACATACCCCATAAAGTAGAGCGGTCAGTCATGTCAATTGTCCTCCAGTAACATATCATCTTAAGTGAAGGTGATATTTGGAATCAGCTGTATCACACTATGACAATGAGAACATGCCAAAGGTTCTTCCTCTAGTTTCTTGAGATGTACCAGAGAAGCGTCGGCTTGTATCAAAGCCTTACTTAATATTTTTGAGTTTCCTTCGAGAGAAGCAGGAGTTTAAAAATTGATAATCTTGCCGGAGTATTGGCTTGTTGAGCCAATATTTCAAAATTATAATATTTTTTTAGTACTATTGTAATGCCCCGTCCCGCTCAGCTCAATCGGAGGAATCAAAATTTCAAAGGCGTTCGGACTTAGCCATGCGATGGCTTGCTCGAAGTCCTACTTGGTCGAGGCAACTTCTCGCTCAGGTAGATGGCTTCGGTGAACTTGCCTCAACTTGGCCTTCACACTAATAAAACGAAAGTTTTCAACTGCATAAGTAGGCCTGATAATAAAAGAGACAAATCTACGTAGCCAAGGGAATAATCCCAAGTTGGGTCAGATTGAGTTAGAACATAGAAAAGGTCCCACGATCGGTTTAGAATCGTTGCACAGCAGCATGCTTTCAAAATGACACTCGATCCTTCGTCCCGTGGCTTGGGAGAAAAAAAGTTGGTCTATGTTGCCACAAAGCTATGAACTTAGCCTAAGTCATAGGCGTCACACGTATAAATGCTTGGTAAAGCAAGCACGATCCTATCGTCTATGGCTTGGCATAGCCTTTGCTCGTCCCATTGGTTAAGTTGTTGCACGATTGAGTTAGACAAGAGTTTTGCTGGACTATCGAAGTCATAGCAAGCACTATCCTATGTTTTCTGTGATTGTCAAAGTCACATAGTCCCATGATCTCAAAGCTCGTCATATAAAGTATGACTTGGACGATGGTGTCGCATAGAACACCAGTGATACGATCGGAATAGAGATTTGTATCCCGATATTAGTTACAGATTGTTTGTAATATATGGCTAATACCGGATCGTTCCCACGAGGACAAAGATTTCCAATTATTCTTCAAATTAAAAAGTAAGAGGTATTGAAAATGTTATTTTGGTAAAAATAGTTGATTAAAATTAATTTAAATGTAAAGCTTTAAGAAAATGAGAGTTTATTAAATAAAGAATAATTCTAAGGCCATAGGTTCACCACTAATAATAAAATAATTTATTATCATTCCAACTTAATAATACCTTAATATTTGTTAATTCGTAATCACCGCAATTAATAAATATTAAGAATATTTGTTTTATGATTTAGATGTATTGGGTTTTCCACCACAATGTCATCGCCCACAAAAATATCCTTTTATTATTTTGGAATATAAATTATACCGTAGAGACTACGATCCGTCCGGATTAGAGTACGGACCGTGCAACCTTAAGTGTAATTTATTTAATAAATAATACATGATCATGAAGAACTATGCATTGATAACTACAATAGCATGGCATTTCCACCTATACTACGTAATGTATATAATAAACCCTTACCTCACAATCACGGATAATAATGGTTTACTAATAAATCTGATTTTATCCCCTAGAAATATCAATTCAGAATACTTCCACACAAATCAATGCATTAATCATAAAGACAGTTTTATTGGAAAAGATAAGAAAATACATACATTATTAGGGTTCCCCTAGAACCTTAGAAAGAAATTAGTTACACATAATCTTGGAGAACAATAGTAAAGATGAGTTGGAGATCATTCTGACGCTTGCAAGTTCTCTTTATATACTCTCTTTCTCTCTTTTATTACGAGTAGAAAAAATGGAAAAGAAAGTGATGATGAAGACTATGGATAGTTGGTCTTTAAATTGGACTTGTAGAGGTATGGAATGTGTTGGTTCATTTAGATTATTCGAATCTTCATGTTCGTCGAATGTTAGTGTTCGTCGAATCTTCATTACTTCGCATCCTTTCAAGTATTCATCAATGCTGTTAAATTCGTTCTACTTTTGAAAGGTTGTATCCACTAGTTCGTTTGCAATGTTGTCCTGATTCATTATATTTGGTCCATATTTCTCCTATTGTCATAACATGAAATAATTAAATAAACAAGAAGAAGATAAGTTAGTACATTATATGTATGGGACAAGTTATTATTTTTTTTATTTGTATAAAATATACAAATAAAGGATAAGGTTTATATATATATATATATATTTTTATATATATATATATATATATATATATATATATATATATATATATATATATATATATATATATATATAAAGGATAAGGTTTATATATATAATATATATATATATATATATATATATATAATATATATATATATATATATATATATATATATATATATATATATATATATATATATATATATATATATATATATATATATATATTATATATATATAAACCTTATCCTTTATATATTTTTATTTTTTTTAATATATATATATTTTTATTTAATATATATATTTTAATATATATATTTTAATATATATATATATATATATATATATATATATATATATATATATATATATATATATATATATATATATTTTATATATATATATATATATATATATATATATATATATATATATATATATATATATATATATATATATATATATATATATATATATATATATATAATATATATATATATATATATATATATATATTTTTTTTATATATATATATTTTAATATATATATATATATATATATATATATATATATATATATATTAAAATATATATATTAATATATATATATATATATATATATATATATATATATATATTAATATATATATTTTAATATATATATATATATATATATATATATATATATATATATATATATATATATATATATATATATATATATAATATATATATATATATATATATATATTAAAATATATATATTAATATATATATATATATATATATATATATATATATATATATATATATATATATATATAT
Source organism: Iris pallida (assembly GCA_029216955.1). NCBI lineage: Eukaryota > Viridiplantae > Streptophyta > Magnoliopsida > Asparagales > Iridaceae > Iris > Iris pallida. The sequence continues at coordinate 18,053,225 of JANAVB010006800.1, forward strand.
ATATATATATATATATATATATATATATATATATATATATATATATATATATATATATATATATATATGCACTTTATAAAACTTAAACCATAGTGTATATCAATACATATTTTGTATTAAACTCGATGTGTTTGTAATTTCATAAAGTACATTAAAAAATATATAATTATAGAATTATTGCTTATAAAGTACTTTCATATTATTTAAATAATAATAAAATAATCATCACATTTACGTGTCGATCAATAAGTCAGTCTAAGGCACGACCCACAGTCGGTTCAAGGATAAGTATGCCACGATCTATGGAACACAAAGGAACACATTTGTTCAGGTCTATCTGGAAGGCTATGCAATAGCCGTTCTCTGTGTTTCAAAGAAGGTAAAGTAAACGCAACCGTTTGTCGCCGAGATCGGTCCTGTGGCTTGGGAGTGTCGCATGAAGAATGGAAACTATGGACATGGAAAAAAGAAGTAACAAGGAAGAGAAAACAAGTTGTCTCATCTGTAGGCCTTGTATTTACGTCGAGTCTAGAAGTCGTCGTAGGTGCGTGGTCATGGACAATTTGTGCACAAGGTGTAGTCTTCTCGAATAATCTTTGGGGTACCAGGATCATATTGGCCCAGGAAAAGCGAGTTATAGCCTGCGCCAGTAAGGAATCGGCGTGTGCCAGCAGCGAATCGGTACGGGTGATTCGAGAACTTTTGCATGCGCGCAAAAGGATTCGCCATCTAATCCAGCTATATGTCTAAGATAGCTTGACATTGCTAGTGACCATTCATATAGATAAGCTAGTGTGCTGAGCGGTAATCTGCATGTACGGTATCGGTCAAATCAAAGAAAGTACAAGAACGACACGAATTGAGTTAAAATGGTGTGCACATTACAATACTATTATGGAGCCTAAGATTCGGCTATAGCGAGGACACATGCTTCTGCACGAATGTGGCGTCGTGTTTGAGTCGTTAACACAAGTTCCACAAGTCGGGATTGAGTCGTCTCGAGTTAAGTCAGAAAGGACCGTAAGACAAAGTTGGTTAAGTCGTGTTAAATTGTGAGGCACGACCTCGAATGTTTGTAGCACGGACCAAGTTGATGACACAAAACAAGTCATTGTGTCCCAAAGTATGAGTCAAAAAGACAAGTACGAGTGGACAATCTGATGTTGTTGGCACGAGAATGGTCTAGAGGCATAACGATAAGCAAGTTATCAGTACAATGTCACGGTGACGGTCTAGAGACACAAATAGGCCAAGAGTCTTTATCCTAAAATTGATCCTAAAGCAAGAATAGAAAGACAATCATAAAGGGATTACATTACACAAAGTAAATGAACGTGTTAGTTTTGTATGGGTGGGCGAGGACCTCACTCCAGTAGTACAGTAGAGTACTGATACCCACACAGTTTCCATGTGCATGTACAGGTAGAAGCTCGTTGGCGCGGAGCTCGCTTGGATGCGTCGAGGCACGGAGGTTTTTGGCATTTCAAGGCATACGGCCGCATGGAGTCAGAACTTATACGGAACATAATGTATGGACATCGCCTATCTGAAGCATCCGCTGGCTCATCAATTTGTATTGAGAGTTGAGAGAGAGCTGAGTGACTTATAATCAGAGAGGAAAGTGAGCTTGAGTAAATGTAATCTTGGCTACGTGCCTTTGTAATATTTTATTTATTATCAATAAAGACTCTGATTTTATTTCAATGCTTGTGTTGCCTTATATATTCAATATTTTTGCTTAGGACTTCTGTGCGACGACCCCCTCGCAAGTTGTTGTAATCGACCGTTATAAAACTGCCTTGCACGAGCGCAATCTAGGCTTATGCGACATCATGCCTTAACGAGGACGATCAGTCCTATGGGACCGGGCGTGACATAATGGTATCAGAGCACGGTTTTACGTCCTTAGACCTTCGATTGAATTCTTTAACTCTGATGTTGGTTCTGTAAACTCTGATGTTATTGCTGCGATTGATACATTGGCGCTCTCTCTCAAATGTCCTACGGGATGTCCATACAGTAATTCTATATATTTTGAAAAGTATCACGAAAGAAAATTGGTTGAACAAAAGTTAACTTCAAATAAGCACGGTTGGCTAAGTCGGGCTGGGCATATACACTAAGAATTGAGTCGACCTTAGAAAAGTTGTGTGTAAAACCCGAATCATTTTAAATAGGATAGAATTTGACTTGACTTATAGAATATGGGATAGCTATCGATAGGGATGTCATCGAACGATGTTAATCGTCAATACGATATTGATGAGCGTGCTTAAAATCGAGGAATGGTTGAATGGAAATATGAAGTAATCGAATGATAATTCAGGGTGCTTAAAATCGAGGAGTGGTGTATCGGATGACCTCGAAGATGTTGATCGATTAACGATACGGGGTGCCAATGAGTCTACCAGCAAGCGTCGCATGTATGCAAAGCCTTAGATTGAGTTTCATTGAGTAAGTGGTAATCTTAAAGATTTTGACGAGTTGATTCGAACGAACTAGAAATAACATGCACCAGATTGGGATTGTGTAAGTACAAATGTAAAAATGATTGAGTAGGTAAACTGAATTGAGGTAAAGTTAAGGTGTACAAATGGATGACTCGATCGAGGAAATCGATATGAATCGTATACGAAAAGTTAGCACGATTGGATGATAGCGTGCATGGAAATGATTCAAATATTTGAGAATGACTCTAAGGATTGGAATAGATGTTACTCGATAATTTGAGTTAGCATAGATCGATGCATTTTGATAAAATATATTGTTCGATGAATTAAGATAGACGGATGAACATACGTGATTATGGGTTTGAACGAAATGATCATGTGACTAGTTCGGGATTAATGATCGAATTTTTTATCTTGAATATCGAAGAAATTATGGTATATCCAATTCTGATGATAGCATCAGTTACTCGACTCAAAAATTTGTTGCAAATAAAGATCATCAAGTTACGTATATCATCGATGGTATTGAGACATATCAAAGATCGATGTGCGATAAATCGAGGGTACTCTAATTCAAGGAATGACAGTCGTGTAAAGTGTTATTGTTTTAATGAATGCTATACTTGAGATTTTGATTGAAATAAATACTTGGATGAAAATGATCGTGTCTTGATTTATTCGATGATAACCACAACGTCGACAATCATGTCTTGTGCGAGCGTAACTCCAGCCTCGCATATGCGTCACACCAGATTTGGGGCGATCGTTCTGCGTGAGCGCTAACATGGTGATTCATGTCCAGCAGGAATGATCGAACTCAGAAAATCAGGGCATGGCAATTTGGATTGCTTCGACATGTGGTTTGATGCGAAGGTGAATTCGAGGATTGGTCGGACTTGTGATTGACTATTAAGTAAATTTGAGGATTGAGTAGATCTAATCTGCATATCGAGAATGAATTAGTCTAGACTCAAAAGCAAGAGTGATGTCCCGATAAGAACGATTATCTTGCAGGAATGCATGGTAATTTTATGTCCAGCATGGATGATCGAACTTGCGTGAGATTGGGGCGTGACATATTGTTAAGCTAGATGACCTTGTGATCGATTACGTGAATTGTGACAAACGACTTAGGGAACATGGAATGAGAATTATGGTTTAGCGACAAATCGTGTTGTAGTGTACTTGACTTGGAAAAAATGTTTAGGTGGATTATATCGAACATGTTTGAAGAGATAGACTATGCAAATTGCTAGTTTAGACGTGCAATAGAAATAAGTAGAGAATTTGGTTAAGCAAAACTTATCGTAGGATGGCTTTTCTGAATGAATTGGACCCCTAGACTGAATGCTGAAAGTACGAATAGGAGAAATATATGCTTGAAGTTTAAAAATCGGAGTGATGCGAGCTTGGATAGAAAAACCCGCATTATCAACTTTGGTTTGGCCTTGGGATTGGGGTCAGTGTTGATATTATTGTTGGGAAACTATGATTCCACTACTGACATTGACTTTAGCCTGGAGAGATGGCGTAGCGGTTAGGCGAGACGTCCATGTTTCGAGAGGTAACCTCGGTGCAATTGATCTTGAGGATTGATAGGTTTGGAGACTGGTATTGAAGAATAGAATGATTCATAAGTATGGAAACACCACTCACGAGGCTCGACTAAAATGCATATATTTCAGGGACGCCTGAATATGTTGTAAAATCCCTCCCCGATTTACTTGTAATTGTTTATTATTTCGGCTAATTTTGATCCTTATTAGTATGGCAAGCTTTTGTACTAATTAAAAACATTTTAATAGTAATTTTTATATATAAATTTATATGGGTAATAGTAGCTTTATTATTATTTTTAATTATGAAAACACTAATCTTGTGTTATTAGTATCGTCGATAATTTAATTGCAATTGTTGGCTAATATATAAATTTGACCTAAAACCCATATATATAAATTATATAATATATATTTTTGGCCTTAAGACCCACATGGATAAATGCCAATATCTGGAACTGTGCTTTATAAATATATATGATAAGTATATTGTTTGGGCCTTCAAGGTTATATGTGGAAAGTATTTAGTTTTTTGAAGCATTTTCCTGTTCAAGCCCTATCCCAAATCAAAGAATTAAATTAAATTCCTATTAAACTAAGCCAGCCCATAGTTCTCCTTTAGACAATCCATAAACTAAGGCCCAACTTCTTTCTCCCTTTCCCTATATATATAGGTATGGAGCAGTATTGGGACTTCAACGTGAGGAAACCCTAGCTGCAGAAAATATTACAACTTTCCCATCCTATTCATGTAGCTGCCTCCCTTCTTCACTTGGCGGAACAACCCATCGAGCAAGAAAGCCGCACGAGCTCGTTCTCGTGTGTGCCGAGCAAGGCCAGACCTTGGTAGTCCTCTTCCACGCATACGACCATAACGCCACCACCGTGCCGCACTCCACTGCTCGCCAACGCCTCGACCTTTCCATGCCACAACCCGACCCACGCCAACCTGTACGAATTCTCGCGACAGCAACCACCCTGGCGATAGCGTTTCCATCTGTACGCCAGATCCCTGTGCGGCATCCCCGTAGCGCTAGCGCCAGCCCCTCTTTGGCCTTCTCGTCGGTCTTGGCATGCGCTGTACCACTCTAACGGGCCCTTTCGAGCAAGACTTTGCCGACCCCTGGGCGTGGAGGTCTCCGACATCATGCTCCTCTATCGGTAAAATTAGCCACTCCAAGCATGAGAAGACTCTTCCTCGAGCAACTTCACCTTCGACGTGTGCGTGAGCCCGATCTTCCAGCCTTCTACCTCCACCAATGGCGGGGCAGCCATTGTTTTAGAAGGGTAGGGGATGAGCTTGTGATCGTTGCTCGTGGAATGTCTGACTCGGTGCTGCTGTTGTCGTTCTTCTTCCTCTTCATACGGCTTCAAGGCTGTGATGATGGATAGTACTACTTTTTCTCATATATTGCTTTACTGTGAAACATTTGCATGGAATCTAGTTAATCCCATTCTTTGTCTAAAAAATAATAATAATATATTAATAATACATAACTAATGTATCAGGTGAAGGCTTCCTGTAGCTTCTGACCTTATCAAATAGCCTTTATCATAGATGTGCACTTTGCATATAAGACCTTAGGAAATAGTCTTTTTGGTGTATAAGAAAGAGAATCTTTTCTTTTATATATATTTAGCTTTTTAGTTGCACAAATTTCAGTGAAACCTCAACTACTTAGTGCACGTTCGTCAGATCGAGACGAAACTTGCGCCAACAGGACCGTATCATTTTTTGGTCCTGTATGCCAAGTTTGGTCCGATTCTGAGATAGTTGATCGGATCGCCATTTTGTGAGCCCCACGATCCGACTCAACAGACAATTTTGTGCACGGTCCGACGGAATCCAACTTTGGACATACGGTTGGATTTGTATCATCAAAACGAATCTGTAGACATGTAGTTTGATGACTTTAGAGACCATTGACTCTGGCATACTTTTAGGTACAAAACGGGTCCAACGGCGGACATCGTTTTGGCCCAAAATAACCATTTTGCCCTTGTGTCTATAATTGGACATATGGACAGATAATCCTAGATAATTTGACTATTATGAAAACGTTGGTTATTTCTATTTTAGCTTTCGAAGAAAGTTGTGAGATTTGGACTTTATAGCTTACTAGTTGACAATATATGTTGGTTCTTCGTGCTACCACCAGGCAAGATACCTTACCTCCCTCTACAGTTTATTTAAATGCATATAGTCTTTCATTTTGCATGTTATCAGTTAGTTCTCTAGTTGATTTTGGTTTATATGTTTTCTCCATACCATATATATCAGTTCATTTGTCTTTCTTGTATATCACCATCTTTTCATGACTTGATAGTGTAGTTATACCAGACTTGTTCTCATTATAGATTATACTAGAGTTGTCCTTACCTATGTCTTGACTGAGTTGTACCTTGTCGTCACCTGTACCTCGACTGAGTCGTGTCATGGAATGAGTACGTGTAGATGAACTGCTAATTTCCTATTATCGTTTTCTCAACCAAAGAGTCTACACTCGAGACGATGACCAGTTACACCAGAGAGTCCACACTCGGGACGAGGGTGTTTGTATTGATCAGTTTATATCCGTGAGTCCATACTCGGGACGAGGGTGTTGACTTGACAATTTATACCAGAGAGTCTACACACGGGACGAGGGTGTTTGCCTTGAACTAACCCGTGAGTCCACACTCGGGACATGGGTTAGTGATTAGTTCAAACTCGTGAGTCCACACTCGGGACGAGGGTTTGGTATTCCATTGATCTCTTATTTACGTGTTCTTCCAGCAGTTTATTTATGCGTAGTTGTTCCCGTATCCGTGTTCATAGTCACGTGTCAGTAGCCACCTGTCAATTTCTATCTCGTTTCCTATTTATATCCTGTTTATATTTTTATGCATGAATGAACTGTTAGATAGGCATGTTTTTATGTATCTTGCTATGTATCCTGAGGACCTGATGATCTTTTCAGGTTTTGCGATTGTATGAAGTTAGTTAGTAGAGCAGGATGGTAGACGTTTGTGATACACTTGCAGGATCCAGGTATTGATATTACGTTTATTATCCATTCGTGCTTTCATTCCTTATCATGATATACTCTGCTTGTTAGCTTACTTTATATACTCATGTTATTCCTTGGAGTCTAATCGGACATGTATGCTAGTAGGCTGTAGACCACGACCCATAGTGTTCATTCATGTTTTATATTTTTATTGTGGATTGAGATATAGTTTTGCCTTGTCTTGATTAGGCACATTACCATAGTCCAGACAGCGTTTATGTATTCGAGTTGGGCAGGAGTCCGCTTGATGCGTAGCTGGCTTGCTCACGCTCTCGCGTCCCGAAAAGCGGATGCGGGTCGTGACAAGTTTTTTTGGTGGCCCATGCAGTTCAGAGCATATCGTATCGGTTACGTAACTGTACTGATACGAGCCTGCGAATATGATTAAACCCTTAAAAATCTCAATTCACACTGCCTTGAAAATTCTCTTAGAAATTCTCTACCATCCTTGAAACTTCATATTTTTTTCTCGATTATTCTTCCTTGCCTTTCCGTACCATTGATTCTCGTCCTTCCTATTTCGGGGTGACAAATGATCGTGTTGTCTAAAAATTATCAAAAATTCTTAAGTTATATTGTAGGCTAGTTTGATTATTTAATTTTTGTTGCTTGATAGATATGAAAGGATTAGATATGCCATATGTCATAGATATCTAGTGATATAGATTTTTGCAACTAGAGTGCAAGGTTAAAAAATTTATGACATCATGAGTTGAAGGGGTAGTGTGATCAAAGGTAGGTAGAAGCCTCACGAAATTTTTGGAGCTCTTATAAATAAAGAGAAATTTATTCAAGGAATATGCTGTTAGTGAAATTTAAATTCGAAAGTGACATGAGGAGGCTAGATGATTATTTTTGAGGATTTTGGTATATGAACGAATGAAATTGATGAATTTAAATTTTGATGATTTCATAATAATATTTCGTATTGAGGATTGGGTTCTGAAAGAAAAAAGGGGAAGAAGAAAGAAAAGCTCCATGCCAATATTTAAGTATCGCACATATAGTTTCTAAGAAGGAGCTACTGACATGAGGATAGCCTACAAAGTAGTTAGAAGAAACTTGATCGGTGAAAAAAAAATCGGATAAACATTACAGAAGAAGAATGTGCGTAGAATGAGACGATCAATTCAAGAAAAGAGCCACGCATCTTGAGGTGGGAAGCAATTTCAAATGTTAGGTGTCTTCTTAATATCGAGGACAAAATTCATTTAAGGTGGGTAGGATGTAAAATTCCTTCCCCATTTACTTGTAATTCTTTATTATTTCGGCTAATTTTGATCCTTATTAGTATGACAAGCTTTTGTACCAATTAAAAACATTTTAATAGTAATTTTTATATATAAATTTATATGGGTAATAGTAGCTTTATTATTATTTTAAATTATGAAAACACTAATCTTGTGTTATTAGTATCGTCGATAATTTAATTGCAATTGTTGGCTAATATATAAATTTGACCTAAAACCCATATATGTAAATTATATAATATATATTTTTGGCCTTAAGACCCACATAGATAAACGCCAATATCTGGAACTGTGCTTTATAAATATATATGATAAGTATATTGTTTGGGCCTTCAAGGTTATATGTGGAAAGTATTTAGTTGTTCAAAGCATTCTCATGTTCAAGCCCTATCCCAAATCAAAGAATTAAATTAAATTCCTATTAAACTAAGCCAGCCTATAGTTCTCCTTTAGACAATCCATAAACCAAGGCCCAACTTCTTTCTTCCTTTCCCAATATATATAGGTATGGAGCAGTATTGGGACTTCAACGTGAGGAAACCCTAGCTATAGAAAATATTACAACTTTTCCATCTTATTTATGCAGCTGCCTTTCTTCTTAACTTGGCGGAACAACCCATCGAGCGAGAGAGCCGCATGAGCTCGTTCTCGTGTGTGCCGAGCAAGGCCAGACCTTGGTAGTCCTCTTCCACGCATACGACCATAACGCCACCACCATGCCGCACTCCACTGCTCGCCAACGCCTCGACCTTTCCACGCCACAACCCGACCCTCGCCAACCTGTACGAATTCTCGCGACAACAACCACCCCGGCGGTAGCGTTTCCATCTGTACGCCAGATCCCTGCACGGCATCCCCGTAGCGCTAGCGCCAGCCCCTCCCTGGCCTTTTCGTCGGTCTTGGCATGCGCTGCACCACTCTAACGGGCCCTTTCGAGCAAGACTTTGCCGACCCCTGGGCGTGGAGGTCTCCGACATCATGCTCCTCTATTGGTAAAATTAGCCACTCCAAGCATGAGAAGACTCTTCCTCGAGCAACTTCACCCTCGACGTGTGCGTGAGTCTGATCTTCCAACCTTCTTCCTCCACTAATGGTGGGGCAGCCATTCTTTTAGAAGGGTAGGGGATGAGCTTGAGATTGTTGCTCATGGAATGTCTGACTCGGTGCTGCTGTTGTCTTTCTTCTTCCTCTTCATACGGCTTCAAGGCTGTGATGATGGATGGTACTACTTTCTCTCATATATTGCTTTATTGTGAAAACATTTGCAGGGAATCTAGTTAATCCCCTTCTTTGTCTAAAAATAATAATAATATATTAATAATACATAATTAATGTATCAGGTGAAGGCTTCATGTAGCTTCTGTCCCTATCGAATAGCCTTTATCATAGATGTGCACCTTGCATATAAGACCTTAGGAAATAGTCTTTTTGGTGTATAAGAAAGAGAATCTTTTCTTTTTAGATATATTTAGCTTTTTAGTTGCACATATTTCAGTGAAACCTCAACTACTTCGTGCACGTTTGTCAGATCGAGACGAAACTTATGCCAACAGGACCATATCATTTTTTGGTCCTGTATGCCAAGTTTGGTCTGATTCTGAGACAGTTGATCGGATCGTCGTTTGGTGGGCCCTACGATCCGACTCAACGAGCGATTTTGTGCACGGCCTGCCGGAGTCCAACTTTTGACATACTGTTGGGTTTGTATCATTAAAACGAATTTGTAGACATATACTTTGACGACTTTAGAGACCATTGACTCTGGCACACTTTTCGGTACAAAACGGGTCCAACGACGGACATCGTTTTGGCCCGAAATAACCATTTTGCCCTTGTGTCTAGAATTGGGCTTATGGACAGGCAATCCTAGCTAATTTGACTATTCTGAAAACTTTGGTAATGTCTATTTCAGCTTTCGAAGACAGTTATGAGATTTGGACTTATGGCTTACCAGTTGACAGTATATTGTTGGTTCTTCGTGCTACCACCAGGCAAAATACCTTGCCTCCCTCTACAGTTTATTTAAATGCATAGTCTTTCGTTTTACATGTTATGAGTTAGTTCACTAGTTGATTTTAGTTCATATGTTTTCTCCATACCATGTATATCAGTTCATTTGTCTTGCTTGTATATCACCATCTTTCCATGACTTGATAGTGTAGTTATACCGGACTTGTTCTCATTATAGATTATACTAGAGTTGTCCTTACCTGTGTCTTGACTGAGTTGTACCTTATCGTCACCTGTACCTCGACTGAGTCGTGTCTTGGAATGAGTACGTGTAGTTGAACTGCTAATTTCCTGTTATCGTTTTCTCAACCAAAGAGTCCACACTCGGGACGAGGGTTGACCAGTTATACCAGAGAGTCCATACTCGGGACGAGGATCTTTGTATTGATCCGTTTACATCCGTGAGTCCACACTCGGGATGAGGGTGTTGACTTAACCATTTGCACCAGAGAGTCCACACACGGGACGAGGGTGTTTGCCTTGAACTAACCCGTGAGTTCACACTCGGGGCGGGGGTTAGTGATTAGTTCAAACTCGTGAGTCCACACTCGAGACGAGGGTTTGGTATTCCATTGATCTCTTGTTTACATGTTCTTCCAGCAGTTCATTTATGCATAGTTGTTCCTGTATTCGTGTTCATTGTCACGTGTCAGTAGCCACCTGTCAGTTTCTGTCTCGTTTCCTGTTTATATCATGTTTATTTTCTTATGCATGAATGAACTGTTAGATAAGCATATTTTTATGTATCTTGCTATGTCCCCTGAGGACCTGATAATATTTTCAGGTTTAGCGATTGCATAGAGCTAGTTAGCAGAGCAGGATGGTAAACGTTTGTGATACACTTGCAGGATCCAGGCATTGATATTACGTTTATTATTCATTCGTGCTTTCATTTCTTATCATGATATACTCTGCTTGTTAGCTTACTGTCACGATCCGCTACCCAAATTGTTGGGCCGGGCCGAGTCATGTCCAGCCTACGCCTGAGATAAAGCGTAGTAAGCTGTTCTAAAGACAAATAAGATAAGTCCAAAATGTGCTAACAGTTCTATATGTAATATTGAGCCAAAAATGTTCCAAACACAAAAGTCATCTTGTATATAAATATGTTCCGAGTACATGGCCAAAATGTAAAACTGGATACAGGTCCAGTTATAAAATACGCAGTCTAATACATGACTACTCTCAAAAGTTCCAAGTATCTAAACAAACTAGACGAATTTTCCTGCAGGTACATCCTTGTAAATTAAAGCCTGATCCTCGGCAGCAACTCCATAATAGGAATCACATAGCAACTCCTTCTCGATAAGTATACCTACAATGTTATCCTGTCAGGACGGAAGCAAGTACTGATTCTAACAAACTAAATATACGAAACATGAAATGAACAGAAGTATAGGAATCATGGCATATCATATTCTATCATGGCATCATATATTTGTTTTATAGTTTAAAACTGTAGCATGTACGTGATCGGTCAATAGGTGAAATAGGATGTACAGTGGCACATATCAATTTTCTGATGCGTACATACATACACGTAACGACATCGGTGTATATCCATAAACAAATACGGGACCAGAACATACGACAAAGTTACATATATAATGTAACAATGCTCAGTAAATACATATGGAGAAGGGGGGCAAGATCACTTACTCTACTATCAGTTTTCCTTTAACCCATTTATAATATGTGAGTGATACGAGAATAGTATATAGCATGGTGGATACTGAGAGCAGTATGAAGTATATGAAATATGGTGATATACGACTTGTAGTTTAGATATTAACATGGTTTATACACAATTCATTATATGCTGTGAATAAAGTTTGTAGAGGTACTTGCCTCTAGCAAAGCAAGGTAGTGAAGGAAATGCTATATGTAACACCCAGTTTTCCAAATGAGGGTAATTTTGAAATTTTGTGATTATAATCATTTAATTATGATATCTAAATCATATTGTGATTTTTAGTGATTTTTAATTAATTTAAAACTATTTAAAGTATTGAATTATGATTTTGATGGTTAACTAGTTAAACCCTAGTTTTGCTAAGCCTAGAGACTAACCATGACCATGGGAGCCAAGTCATGTGATTAGAATGTCATATTACTACTTTTTAGCCTAGGGATATTTTGGTCATTTTGACAATTTTATGAATTTGTAATTTATATTAATTAAATATTGTGCTAATCCTTTAGTTAAGCCTTAACCTAGAAGTTTAACCTAACCTAGATTAGTCTTGAGGTTAGAATCATGGTTAGAACATTCCTACTAAGTGCCAAGGTTAGTAATATCTAGATATTCCTAGGTAGGATATTTTTCTTTTGAGATATTTGTAAAAAGAAGCCTTGAACCAATAGGAAGGCTTAGAATTGGGTGGAAGAACCTCAACCACTCATCTATATCTAACCCTAACCCTAATTCACTATTGTGGCAGCCATACAAGCCCCCCTCCTATAAAGTATCATCTAGTAGCCATTGCCTCTCTTTTTTTAAAAACCTAGAAGAACCCTACCTTGTTCTTCCCTAAACTTCTCCCAATTAATCCAAATTGAGCCCAAATTGAGTCAAATCAATTGCATCATCATCCCCAACATTAGAGGAGACTTGTGGGTGCTTGCTAGCGAGATTTGAGGATGTTTGAACAGTAGCAAATCGAGGAAGATGTCAATCGAGGCTCTTTACATTGAGTTTGAACACTCAATAGGTAAAACCCTCCAACCCTAATAAATTTCTGATTTCTTCCCATAGATGCATTCAATTAGGGTTCCCCTAGGTGTAGCCCAAGTTTGGTAGGATCTCGTGTCAATTTCGTGTCTGTATCGGACACGTATCGGTGTATTTAAATGCGTGTTCGATGAAATGTCACATAGAAATGGATTTTGGTAATTTTCAAAACTAATTACATGTATGTGTAGCCTAACATGTGTATATTACAACCCTAAATGATTGAGTCAATTTTACGCATGTTTGGATACTGTTTTAGCACTCGAACACGCAGCACAAGACACCGCATGGGGCTCGTGCAGTATCCTGCTGCTCGGGTGTCCTAGCGGACACGATACGGCACCCCGATACCTGAAAATTGGTGTATGGGTGCGGGCAATCACTGACACTATGTACGTAAAATTTGCGACAATATCATCGAGTGGTTTGAGAGATATTCGATCTGCACTGTCTCGACCACACGCATACACGCGCGCACAAGTGCCACTGATACGCACTTCGTGCGTGGACACGAGGACACTTGGACTCGTGTCAGGCTACCCTAACCCTAGACCTAGACCTAGACCTAGACCTAGACTAAGTGGGGACACGACCACGTGTCCTCTTGTGGACTGTGTCGTGTCCAATCTAGACCAACCTGGCCGCACGATACTTAGCACGCACAGTGCACTGTTTGCTGATACCACCTGTTTCATGACATAGTCGACACTTCGTGTCCCATTTGCTGGACACAGGGACACGAATAGACCCCCCACCTATGTTGGCATGTATTTTCCCTAGATTTCTAATGGATTAATTAAGTTTTCAAATGATTTTTGGTTCCATTTGTTGCGTGACTGATACATGTTTTAAAAGACGGTTTCAAATGTGTTTCAAACCATTTCCTTGATCAAATTGCCATATTAATTTATTTACACATGTATTAGAATAATGAATGTTGGATTATGTTTGGTGTTTGAGAATTGGATTTCGAATGGGTTGGGTGAGTTAATTGTGGTTAGTTATATAACCTGGAAATTCAGGGCCTAGTAGATGGTTAAAGTTGGGATTAAATTAAAAACTGGAATGAAGTTACTGAACTCAATCAATTAAAACCTGAGATTTCAATTTGAGTGTTAAGCCTGAGTTTAAATTGACTAACCTGAATTTACCTATGTTTGTTAACTGAGATTTCAATCAACTATTAAAGTATGAGATTCTAGTTAGAAAGGAACCCTGATATTTCAATATTTATAACTGAGTTAACATGAACTGAGAATAGGATATGAAATTGGAAATGCATAGACAGTGAACTGGGATGGGTTGGGATCGAGTTTAAGGTTTTGATGGTACATGTTGTCACGCCCCGCTCCCGCAGGAGCGATTGTCCTCGCTAAGGCGTGATACCGCACGTGCCTAGGTTGCGCCCGTGCAAGGCTAAGTCCAGAAACGGCCGATTTGAGCTAGGCCACAGAGTCGCACAGAGTGTCCCCATTTGCAGCGGAAAGTAAATAAACGCAAGTTGAAACGAATTCAAACTCTTTATTGTCATTCAAGAAGTTTACAAGCGGCACTAGACCGAGTTTACAAATCGCTCAAGCTCTCTCTCTCTCTAAAACATAAAAGGCGTGCCAAGTGGCTTACATGATGGAATAATTCATGGCGATGTTCCGATACATTATGTTATGTATAGGGTGCTTCAGCTCCTTGCAATGCTCCAAGGCCCTAGAGTTAGCTCCGAGTCTTAACACGTTCGAGGGAAGCTCCGCACCTGGCGACGTCTCCTGCATCCTGCAAGCAGACTGTGGGGTTATCAGCACATTGTTATGCACTAGTGGAGAGGCTAGCTCGCCCACAATACTATCATTACCAAACACGTTCTATTTCTTTTGTGCATCGTCTATCATTCATTGTCTTACTAATCTTACCTTAGGATCAGTTTCATGGCATATTTTATAACCTATCGCGTGTTGCCGAATTCAAGTGTGTGCATGGAAATACATGCACAACTAACCCATACTTACCGTCCGGCCTTCCCTGTCCACAGTAAACCAAGTTAGTCAACAATTCATATAAACTTTCAATGTCAAGCCCGTGTCCCTGTCTCAGGTCCTAGCGCGTCGTAGGCGTGTTTTCTAACTCGTTTGCTCGAAGTACTCTTGATCATTTTGTGTGTTATATTTAAGCCTATTTAGAAGGTGCTTTGTTCAGTTAACTTAGACTACTTTGATTTCAATGCAAGGACTTGTACGTGGATTGCCACCAGCAAAGCCCACTTAAATCTATATGCACCGGTCGCTGGCATCACAAGCCATTTTGGAAATAACCAAGCCGTGGTATTTCTCAACTAGCATAGGGTGCGGGCTGGCACACACCCCATTAGTCTCTTAAAATATGCCTGCACTTACGTCCCCTGGGTGGCCAAGTCCGTACCCAGGCAGCCCGTAAGCCATATTTTTGATTCCGCCTAGGCCGGCCACGATCCTCCCTTTGATCATGCCGCGGAATCCCTATCACTCGTGCACGAGTCCGTCCACGACCATTTCGTATTTTATTGTCATAGGCTAACCCTTAGCCATAATGCGTTATCGACCAGGTTGGCGTCCGTGCAGCGCGGGTAGCGAGCCCCGTTGTACGTCCCGTCATACCTGTCGCTAACCATTCCTTTCTTTCTTATCTTTTATTCATTCTTCCTTTTCTTTCTTTCGCTTGTCCGTACGTTCATGGATTCATTCACACATTCATTCATTCATTCGTTGATTCATTTATTCACTCATTCGTTCATTCATTCGTTGATTCATTTATTCACTCATTCGTTCATTCTTTTATTCATACATTATGTAACTCCCCGTACGGGAGTCGCCTTGGCGACCCATCGGTCCCGAAGTCTTTTAATGTTGCTATACTCTACTCGAAATGACTATATCGATAGTCTTCCATTTCATTGTTGTAAACCATTCATTGTTTTATTGTTTGAACGCATAAAGGACTTGAACGTAATCTTGTGCCTTAGCACGAGTACGGAGTGCGGTACGAGAGTTCTCACATTTTCCATGTTCCTTTCCATATTTTATACAAGCATACAAGATGGGATTATTTCCTTAGCTAGGTGCGTTGAGTCATTTATTAGCATGCGCGGTGTTATCGCCTAGCGATTCTAGCAATAGTGTCCGTATTGTTATGTGTCTAGGCTAAGCAAAGACGGGTTCATCGGAGCCACCCACCTTAGCGATGTTCGCATCGGCCGAATGATACTCCGAGCGCGCCTTTGAAAGTCTAAGTCTGGGTTCATCTTCGGCGGGCCAATGTAAGCCTTGCATCGATTCTTCTTCAGGTCGATGCCAACTCTTCGGGTCGACAGCTCGTTTGAGTCGTTGTTCTTGCCGTTTGAATCGGCGTTCCGCTAGGGCGGAGCGGGTCATTACATAATATACCACTCAAAACAAGTCTCGTCCTCGAGACTTCCTGAGTGCAGGTCATCCTACCGTTCCTTGACTCGTGTCGTCACGTTTCTTAGACAATTCTTATCGAATGGCTTTACCGTCGATGTCATCGAACTATATTCGATACCATTTCAAGTTTCGCGTCGCATACGTTTGGTCGATTTCATTGAATAACTTTTTATTCATTTTTAGAGTTGATGGTACTTATTCAATTGTCGTATTTCTTTGACTTGGTTGCTATTTCGACGTATTATTGGACTGAAACGGTCGTACGGGGTGCGTTGTAATTTATCAAACTCGAGAGTCGTAGGCTGAGGCAAACTCACTCATTCGTTCATGCGCATCGCAATACCCACTTGTAGCTGCATTCGAGTTCATCATATCGCTGAGTTTGAATCGTGCATGTATCCAAGGCGTCCCCCGAATACGTACATTTCAACCAAGCTTAGCGATTAGCAAAGTCGGACAAGCTACTCGTGATAGTTTTGATTTATCGATCGTTTCACTAACTTCGATTTAAAACCGAACTCGCGTGCATCTCACTATCGTTTATCTCGGCCCTCGAGATGATTCGCTTCTCAAGCGTTCTTGTTTATGAAATCAATACGACTTCTTCTTAGCGGGGTCGACCATGTCTAAGTAATTCCCGTCCAATTTAAGACCAAGTATTCACTATCATCGAGTCCGTCTTCCTATCAATGATTCAATTTGTTATCCCAACTTTACTTGCGCATCATCCATTCCTATCATTCGCTTTGTTTGGGGCCAATCTCATCGTCATTCATGCACACTCCCTGTTCCCCGTCCTACTCTAAGTCTTGCTGCCCCAAGTCTATCGTCCGTCCAGACGATACTGTAAGGTCAATCGCACAAGTTCAATCACTCGACATAGGATCGTCCGCCTATCCGCTAGGTCGTCTCACAGGGTCATAGTTACAAGTCAAGTTCTCAGTTCATTGTGTAAAGTCATTGCACGACGCTCGCCCCAATCTATGATCAAACTATTTTGTTCATTCGTACGAGAGTTTCTACCCAAGTTCGCTCCACTCAAATTTCTAAATATCAAGCAGCGTTCACCCTATTCGCATCAACACATTATCCGTTCTAAGTTCGAGCTCGTTTAGGAAAGTCATCCTATGATAGGTTCTCCTCAATCAAATCCTTGACATATCAATATCGTACGTCTGCACTAGCAATTATCGTAGTCTATCTCTTCAAGTATGTTTGATACAATTTACCTATCCATTCTATCTAATTCACGTAGTCGATCACAAGGTCGTCTAGCCTTGCAATATGTCGTGCCCCGATCTCACGCAAGTCTGATTATCCACGGCGAACATGAATCACCATGTCAATGTTCCCGCAGAATAATCGTCCTCATCGGGACGTAACTCTTGCGTTGAATCTAGACTTACTCATTTTCGATATGCAAATTGGGTCTACTCAATCCTCAAGTTTTCTTATTCTTCAATCGTAATTCCTAACAATCCTCGAATTTATCTTCGCTTCAAACCACAAGTCGAAGCAATCAAAATTGCCATGTCATGATATTTTGAGTTCGATCATTCCCGCTGGACATGAATCACCATGCCAACGCTCACGCGGAACGATCGTCCCAAATCCGACGTGACGCATACGTGAGGCTGGAGTTGCGCCCGCATAAGACAAGATTGTTGTCGTTGTGGTTATCACCGAACAATCAAGTCACTTCCCTTCTTCATCCAAACGTTCATTTCTATCCAAATTCTCCAACATAGCATCCTTTAAAATAATAACTTCTAACACGATCATCATTCATCGAATTAGAGTACCCCCGAGTTATCGTACATCGATCTTTGATACGCCTCAATACCATCGATGATGTACATAACCTGACGATCTTCCTTTTGCAATGAATTTTGAGTCATGCAACTTAATTCCTCAATTCACATTGTCTCGTGCTAACTCTTCATTGAGCAACATCTATTTCAAATCCTTAGTCATTCTCGTATCTCCAAACCAACGTTTTCCATGCACGCTATCTTCCGATCGTGCTATCTTCGATCTCGTCCATGGGTATTTCACCTCAACTCAAGTTTTAATCTCTTCGACTAAATTTAAAATTGCATGCACGATCTTCTATGTTTCCTCGACCAAGACCTCCATTCGTTTCGTAATTCGCACTACGCATTCTTAATTCGTCCGAATGATATTTCGTTTGAGACTATCGAAGTCAAAACCAACTAAGCGTTACTCGTTCTAAGGCTTTGTGTGATATCATCGCTTGCCGACATACTCGCTCTATCCACAAATCCTTTAGTCTCGCTCGAACAATTTCTGTAACGTTCATACACCACTCAGGGTTCGAGCCAATCGATTAGTCGCCGACACTCACTATTATTCTTCTTCGAACCTATCACATACACCACTCGGAGTCAAGTCATTCTACAAATCCTCAAAAGATCATTCGATTCCCAATCGATGTGTTCAATCGCACGTTCGCCCATTCCTCAAGGCTAAGAACCATCTCCCGTGCTCGCTTTAATGTTGGTCAAGTAGCGTCTCTATCAACATACGTTCTAAGTCTCACTTATTCTCGTCCGAGCGATAGTCGGTCTCGCTCGCAAACTCGTTTGCACCAAAAGGTCTAGGTGCGCGGCACTCGGCACAACTTAGCCAAAAGGCTGCATGCATAATTTTCCCGTTCGAACTATACTTCGGTCTCGCATACTCGTTCGCCATTGTCAGCGTAAGGTTATCCAAGCACGCCTTGCATTTGCTAACTTTTAGCTTTTTGGTTTCTTCCGACTCAAGTCTGTCGTAGTTTGGCACAAAGGCCTTCGCCTATCGATCCCGTTCAACCGAGTACTTGTACGAGCTTTTGAAAATATTAGACTTATTGTATGGAACATTCAAAGGCACAACGAGAGAGAGCGTATACTTCTTTTGCTTCCAACCGAGCTTTCAAAACTGAGAGAATCGAAATAAAGTCCAAGGACGTAAAGCCGTGCTCTGATACCAATCTGTCATGCCCCGCTCCCGCAGGAGCGATCGTCCTCGCTAAGGCATGATACCGCATGATCCTAGGTTACGCCCGTGCAATGCTAAGTCCGAAAACGGCCGATTTGAGCTAGGCCACAGAGTCGCACAGAGTGTCCCCATTTGCAGCGGAAAGTAAATGAACGCAAGTTGACGCGAATTCAAACTCTTTATTGTCATTCAAGAAGTTTACAAGCGGTGCTAGGCCGAGTTTATAAATCGCTCAAGCTCTCTCTTTCTTTCTGAAACATAAAAGGCGTGCCAAGTGGCTTACATGATAGAATGATTCATGGCGATGTTTCGATACATTATGTCCTGTATAGGGTGCTTCAGCTCCTTGCAACGCTCCAAGGCCCTAGAGTTAGCTCCACGCCTTAGCACGTTCGAGGGAAGCTCCGCACCTGGCGACGTCTCCTGCATCCTGCAAGCAGACTGTGGGGTTATCAGTATATTGTTATGTACTGGTGGGGAGACTAGCTCGCCCACAATGCTATCATTACCAAACACGTTCTATTTACTTTTGTGCACCGTCTATCATTCATTATTTTACTAATCTTGCCTTAGGATCAGTTTCATGGCATATTTCATAACCTATATCGTGTTGTCGAATTCAAGTGTGTGCATGGAAATACATGCACAACTTACCCATACTTACCGTCCGGCCTTATCTGTCCACAGTAAACCAAGTTAGTCAACAATTCATATAAACTTTCAATGTCAAGCCCATGTCCCTGCCTCAGGTCCTAGCGCATCGTAGGCGTATTTTCTAACTCGTTTGCTCGAAGTACTCTTGATCATTTTGTGTGTTATATTCAAGCCTATTCAGAAGGTGCTTTGTTCAGTTAACTTAGACTACTTTGATTTCAATGCAAGGACTTGCACGTGGATTGCCACCAGCAAAGCCCACTTAAATCTATATGCACCGATCGCTGGCATCACAAGCTATTTTGGACATAACCAAGCCGTAGTATTTCTCAACTAGTATAGGGCGTGGGCTGGCACACACCCCGTTAGTCTCTTAAAATACGCCTGTACTTACGTCCCCTGGGTGTCCAAGTCCGCACCCAGGCAGCCCGTAAGCTATATTTTTGATTCCACCTAGGCCGGCCACGATCCTCCCTTTGATCATGCCGCGGAATCCCTATCACTCGTGCACGAGTCCGTCCACAAGCATTTCATATTTTATTGTCATAGGCTAACCCTTAGCCATAATGCATTATCGACCAGGTTGGCGTTCGTGCAGCGCGGGTAGCGAGCCCCGTTGCACGTGCCCGTCATACCTGTCGCTAACTATTCCTTTCTTTTTTATCTTTTATTCATTCTTCCTTTTCTTTCTTTCGCTTGTCCGTTCGTTCATGGATTCATTCACACATTCATTCATTCATTCGTTTATTCATTTATTCACTCATTCGTTCATTCATTCGTTGATTCATTTATTCACTCATTCGTTCATTCTTCCATTTATACATTATGCGACTCCCTATGCGGGAGTCGTATTGGCGACCCATCAGTCCCGAAGTCTTTCAATGTTGCTATACTCTACTCGAAACTGTTTGCAAAAATAAATGTTGATCTTTATTTCACAAACTTTGTAAGAAGATTACAAGAATTCTGGGAAAGTACAACTATAGGAATCCGATCTGAATGACGATCGCTTTATCTCTTGGACGATGTGAACTTTGAAGACGATAGCCTCTGAAGAATGCTGCAGTACTTTGGCAAGAACTGCTGATCTCTGGTGATGACTTCAATGATCTCTTATCTGATCTGGATAATGAAGACTTGAAACTCTATTTATAGAGTTCTGGAAATAACTAATTTTTAGTTATTCTGAATTGCGCAGGATAGATTGTTCAGACATTGGACTGCGCAAGCAGCGAACTGTGCTGGCAGTTACTCGATCGTGGACCACCTGTATGTGATGCGTGGCATTATTTGATTGAAATGCGCTTGGTCGTGTACAGACGGTTGCCACATGGTGAGTAATTGATGGCATGTATGCCACGTGTAAATTGTCAGTTGTCTTGATGAGTATGCCACATGAACTGTGCTGGCTTCAGACTGCGCTAGATTAAATTGTGCTGTAGAGAGACTGGCAGATTGTGCTTCGACTGGGCTGGTAGCTTGCGCTGCATGTACAGATGTCCTCGAGCGCTGTGCTGCATGAGAAAGGAACAGTTTCCTCATTCTTCGAACTGTCAGCTGTCAGAAGATCTGATTTTCTGTCAGATAATGATGACAAGGCCACGTCAGCTTGCGCGCTTGGATGTGTGCGCAGTTCAGCTTGCGCAGTTGAGTTGTTGCGCAATCTGTCTCCTGTGCAGTTGATTTGAAAAATGTACAACTTGATTTTCTTTGCTTTTTTGATGGGTGCAACTTGATTTTTAGGACCTACAAGAGCCCCTTCAAAGTTTTCGAAATTTGAAAATATTCAAAGTTTCGAAATACTTTGAATTTTGACTTTAAAATTAAGTTGCGCAAGTGATGCCTTGACTGCGCGTTTGGAGGAATCAGCTCCTAATTTTTTGGCACAATCTGAGTTGATTGTTACTTTTGAAAAACTATAAATAGTTCTCATTCTTCTTTCTGTCATTCTTTACTTGTTTCCATTTGTTCGAAAGAGAAAAAAGCTCCTGTACCATCTTCGACTCTTCTCCTTCTTCTCCGTCGACATCAATGGCCCCGAAGCGTTCAGCCGCCGACAAGGGCAAAGCCCCTGCTGAGTCTTTGACTCGAGCTGCGCCCCGAATTTCTCGTCACGAAGTCGATCACCCTGCGCTGCAAGGTAGACACTGGACCCGATCAAAAATCCTTTTTAGGGTTCTTTGACATTGTCGAACCTTCGAACCTTTCTCTTTTTAGAGATTTGGTTGTATTGCGCCGCCCTGTTTAGGGTTTTGGTTGCATAAACTCAATAGTTTTCATTTTTATGAAAACTATTTTCTTGCACAATCGGTGGAAATTGCTGGCAAATGTTCAGCGTAATCTACGATTTGTGCAAGTCAGTCCAGCACAAACTGATGCTTTACGCAAGTTTTTCAGCGCAATCTGATGACTTGCGCAAGTAGATGTATTGGCGCAACTGGATATTTTGCACATGTAGACTGCATTAGCGTAATCTGATGCCATGCACATTGCGCAATCTGATGCTTGCATAATTTGCTAATCTTTTGAACAAAATCTTTGATTTTACATGTACTGAATTATGTCTCTTTGTTTGATGCAGTTATCTCAGGGAAGACCCAGAATATGAGATCTTTACAGGGACTTTAGCTGAGCCTGAATTTAAGGAGGATCTGTCTCATGTGATATTTCCTCAGTATGCCCTGCCATCTTCTCGACAGGCCATTCTAATAGAACAGGACAATGAAACCTTGCTAAGTCTGATGAACGGGCAGCCACTGCAAACTGCTGACATCGTTGTTCATAAGAAGCCTCTATTTCTGTTTGGTGAGGCTCTTGATAAGAGTTCTCAGCCGAGACCTCGAGTTGAACAAAGACTCTTTCAGAGAGCCGAGAAAAGAATACTGTTACCAGACATTGCCAGGTGCCTCCCCTATCTCGCTATGCTCATGCGAGCTATCCCAGGAGGATGGACTGGGATATCACTCCTCTTCAGCAAGTCAGAACAGGAAACATTTGTGTAAAAAAAGGACCCAACAATAAGGACATATTCTATAGCTCCTCTGAGCGTTACAGCTCTCTGCTCAGGGGATTGAAACCTGGGTGCATCCGACCAGAGAACTCCTTCCTGCTGCTGCCAGTTAGAACACCGATCTTTACGAATGAATTTGCGAAGGTTGAGGGAAGATATCCGGATCAGGACATCCGATTGACAGGTCTGGTGAATCCAGATAACAAAAGATGGAACTGCATAGCCAATTGGATATTGGCTCAGTTTGGAGAGAAGCTCAAGGAGATTGAGTTGTACCAGGCGGTATACTCTTCCGTATACGGATTCTACCCCAACCCTCATCTGTTTCTCGCATTGGCGGAGAGGTACAACTTTAGGACATGGACCTTCATAACGTCCTGTGGAGAGATTGGACTGGCTCTTCATGAGATGAAGTATATCTCGAGCTTGCCAATGGAGGACTTCCCCTATGAAGAATTTGTTCCAACCAATGACGAGTTGGACCGACTTCGTCGGGAAAATACTGATATGGTGGCCATTTTTGAAGAACTGCTGTGCTACTATAAGATCTGCTCCTTGTATTACAAGAGTGGTTCCTCTGGCACTTGCTACTCGTCAAAGTGGTTGCCCTATCTCTTCCTCAACCACATCATGGAGAAGAAGACTAAGGAGCACGATAAGTGCAACCCTAACTTCTTCAGACCACTCAGCCATAGTGAGGTGATAGGCTTGATGGAGGAGAATAAAGAGATGGACATCAAGGTTGATGATGAATTTTAATATCCTCCTTTCAAGACAGGAGATATTATTGAAAGTTTTATGAGAATGGGCTATAGGCCTATGTCAGAAGAAGCCCAGCTGGCGGGTTTCCTCACCTACTGGCTTCGACGATTTGTCGTCCCTGGAGCCAGCACTGTCGATCACTTCCATCGCGGTGTGCTCTTTGCTGCCGTCCGTTTAGTCTTTGGCTACCGGATGTATCTACTTTCGGCGATGACCTGCAGATTGAACGCTGGTCTCTGCCTTTTTGTTGATTCAATGCTCAAGGGGAAAGGCGAGAAAGGGAACTTCCCTCGGCTGGAGCTTCCTTACACTTATTTGTTCGGATGGTTACTTCTGCACTATCCTTCATTGATGAACCCTGATATGGGGGCGGTCAGCGGAAGCTTCTTACGAAGATTCTCCAATAGTAAATGGATATACACCAGTCTAAGAGATTACAGACGTGCTCTGAATCTCGAGAAGGGGTGGAATTTCTACTGTGTTCCCCCTCCAACTGGCTATGAACATGTCTATAAATTTTGTTGACCTTGGGAGGCAGCCTTTGGGTTGTGCAGTGTTTGATTGGCTGAAGACAATCCGGCCGTCACACCTGGTCTACAGATTTGAAGAAGAATGTTACTTGGAACCATATCTTCCCAGCCGTTTTGCGCGCCAATTCGGCTATGACCAATTCCACGTGGGTAACGCCATAATGTACCTACGAGGACAAGGTTATTTGATCGATGGTGCCCGGGCTTGGGCTTATTATAATGCTCGAGACACAAGAACAATGTTCTCGATGCCAACAAAGAGCGACCATGGCCCGCGAATGCTGTACACATATTCAATCTTCTATACATCAACGAATACCTTTGCCGAGAACTTTAGTCTCGCCGACAGCTTCGCGACAGCGGCCAGATTAAAGAAGGGAGCAATTATTGTGGTGGCTCCTGGCAACGATGAAGAGCGTGAACCGGCCGATGCACCGTTGGAAGCTTCAAGGGAAGACAACTTCCCGGAAGAAGTCAACGAACCATTGCGCATCTCCTTGAAAGTTGTCAAATCTCCAGTCAAGGAGAGGAAGAGAAGGAGAGAAGAACCTTCTTCTCCAGTTGTGAAGAAGAAACTTGTCTTGGAACCTTCAGAAAAGGTCACCACTCGGTCACAATCTCGACAGTTGGCCGAGTCAATTCAGAGAGAAGAAGCGACCACCCCAACTTCTGTTCAAAGACAAGAAAATGTCATAAATATAGAGAGTCCAGAGAGACCTCTACACAGAAAGAAAATGGCCTCCAAAAGAAGGAAGGTAGTTACTCCTCCGAGACAAATCCTGTCCTCGGTTGTGGCTAGTGCTATTGCTGGAATCACAATGTTGTCTCCTACGCCTGCCCCCTAGCCCAGGCAGGAAACTCCTAGTCAAGAGCAGAGGAATGAGGCTGTAGAGCCCAGAGAAGATATTATGGAGAGAGAGGATGAAGTTCTACGATCTCCTTCACTAGCATTGGAAACTACCCAGCTTCCTGCTACACCAGGAACACTCCGTGAAGAAGAAGATTGATTAATGATTGATGCACTGAATGATTGTGACTTCGGCCTGCAGGATGATGTAGATCTGGCCGCCGCAACTGACAGCGAAGAAGCACCAGAAGACAGTGTGAGTACTGAAGATATATCAACAGAAGCTGTTGATGATACTTTAAATCCAGAAGAGAACGCTAATGTCCATATATCCCCAGAAGCTATTGATGACACACTGAATCCTGAAGAGGATGTTGAGGTGCATGTGTCTCCAGAAAAGAATGTGGGTGAAGAAGTAGCACCTGAAGAAACTACTGCGGCTGATCCCAAAGGTATTGAATGATATTGTCAACCTTCTTTTCATAGATTAAATGGCTGACATCTCCATTCTTTTATCCATGCAGAACTTGAATCTTCCCCAGTTCCTCCCACATGTACTGATATAGTGCCAATAACGACGATAGCTAGTGGTAGCCGACATTTTTTGGGCGGCTCTGAGGCGGGTAGTAGCCAGGCAGTAATGTCTGAGGCTACTTCTGCTAGGTTGGAACCTATGCCAGCAGATGATAGAATTGTCACAGGTCCTAGCCATGGTAAGATGATTGCCTTTACTTTTGATCTTTTTCGATAGTTGCAAATTACAGGCAAAATGATAAGGTTTATTTGATTTTACAGAGGAACAACTGGGAGGAGCAGCCAGCTCTACCTTAGCTCCCTTGTTTAAAGAGCCCTCCACTCATGTGCAAGAAGCTGAACGTCCATCTATACAGGCACCTGCTACTTCATCGTCAATGGGAGTAGCTGCTACACCTGGTGCCATGGCTACTAACCGATTTATCATTAACTCCTTCACCAACCTTTTCTTTAATTCGTTGGGACCCTTAGTAGATAGGGTGATAGAGAAAGAAGATGCTAGTTTCTCCACAGTTAGAGGTCCAACCTCTTATTTGATAGATGCCATCCGGAGTCAAGGTGATGAAGCGCAAGCTGCTTACCTTGAACACATATTGGATGAACTGGAGGCATCGGTTAAGAGCTACAAAGATCTGAATCGGGGAGAGGTAGAGCCTTTGGTACAAGCTGAATTTGAGAAAATATCTCAAGAGGCTGCAGTTGCTAAGGTTGATCTCCAAGTTCTCTTGGACACTTTCTCTACTAAGTCTGCTGAGTATAACTCTCAAATGGAAACAATAGCATCTGTTGCTGAGGAGAAGGAGAGGAAAGTTGCTGAGCTGCAAGCAGAATCTGCCCGTCTTCAAGAAGAGCTGAGACTTGTTCAGCTTGCTCTGGAGGATGAGACCACATAACATCAGACTGCAGTTCAACAACTGGATGCTCTGACTCAGGAAAGAGATGAGTATGTCGCAACTCATCAAGCTGAAATCTCTCGTAAATTAGTAACCATGCCGTCTTTTGACGATAAGTCTGGGATGGAGGAAGCTAGGAGGCGAGTGATGGACTCTCGTGAGGAGCGACTGCAAACTTTAAAGCAGCATATGACTAGCTTGATGACTCCGCCAGCTGAATAGAAATACTCTTTGTCTTCTTATTTTGTGGCATGTATTGTAATGAACGGGAGAACCGTCAGATAAAAGTGTCGCTTCGTTGTCTTACGAATCCCTGTCTATAAATAGAACAGAAAATCAGATGGAATGATCACTTTTATTTTTCAATATAAAGATGTCGTCTGGAGATGCATCCAAGAAGGCTGAGATCGCCCCAAAGTTTGAAGCAGTTACTGAAGAGCGTCCAGTCGAGCCGGCCCAGCCAAAGAAGACAAAGGCAGACGAAGGTTCGTCTGTACCCAAGCCGCCAAGAGACATCTTGGATTTCCTTCTTGAACCAGGAAATACTGAAGAAGAAGAGGCCATGAGGATGGCTGCCTGCAAATTTTTGGTGGGTTCGAGTAAAGATGTTCTTGGTTCTTTTGTTGATTATGTTTTTGAGAAGGACGGTAGTGGTCCTTGTCCCAATTTTGAGAAGGATGATAGTGACCTTCCTTGATATTATGTACTATCATTAATGATGAAATAAAATCAAATTTTATTTATGAACTTGTCTGATGAATACAAGCAATATCTTTTACATTTATACATAATACTTTTTGAGGAACTTGCCATTGATAGGCATCATTGCAACTCGACCATCTAGTTCTGTAAGTTGATAGGCTCCATTTGAGAATACTTTGCTCACGATATATGGACCTTCCCACTTTGTATCGAACTTGCCCTTGCTCATATGAGTCATAGTCATAGGACGTCTGACGGCTAGAACGAGCTTTCCTTTCTGAAAGTCTCTGACTTTAACTTTGCGATTGAAAGTCTTTAAGATACGGGCTTGATATAACTCAATATGCTGTTGAGCCAATAGCCGCTTCTCGTCGAGCGCTTCTAATTCTTGAAGTCGAAGAAGTTCATTGTTCTCTGTAGTGAGCTCGTTGGCGATAGCAATCCTTAAAGACAGAATTTGAAGTTCCAGGGGTAGAACTGCTTCACAACCGTACACCAAAGAGAAGGGCGTACAGCCTGTAGGGTTGCGGACCGTAGTACGGTAGGCCCATAGACATTCTCCAATCTTTTCACTCCAGTTTTGTTTGTTAGTAGACACAAACTTCTTGAGGAGCTTGATGATAGTTTTGTTAAAAGCTTCAGCCAAGCCATTAGCGGCAGGATTGTAGGCTGTCAAAGCGACATTGTCAATCCGGTGATCATCGCAGAACCTTGTGAATTTTTGACTGATAAACTGAGGTCCATTGTCATGAATGATCCTTCGAGGTACACCAAATCTGTAGATGACATGGTGTTTGACGAAGTTGATGACACTGCTGGTCTTGACTTCAGCCAAGGGTATAGCTTCAGCCTATTTGGAGAAGTAATCGGTTATTGCTAGTATGAATCGATGTCCTCTAGAAGAAGGAGGATTGATAGGACCTATGATATCCATGTCCCAAGCTTTGAAAGGCCAGGAAGCAGCAGTCGGATGAAGGAATTCCGACGGTTGATGTATGAAATCTGTATGGATTTGACAGGCTCGACATTTCCTTGCATATTCGATGGCATCAGATACCATAGATGGCCAGTAGTAATCCATGCGTCGGATACGGTCTTGTAGCTTAGGACCGGGTTGATGTGCTCCACAAATACCGTCGTGAGCTTCACGCAATACTTGCTTTGCTTCATCACCAGCAAGACAGCGCAAAAGAAGACCGTCATAAGTACGCCGATAGAGAGTCTTGGTGGTTTGATTGTAGTAGAACCGCAGAGACCGCCGACGAATACTCGTAGCCTCTTTAGGATCTTCATGGAGTATGTCGTGAACTACAAAGTCGATGAAAGGAGCTCTCCAATCTTCATCGATAACATTGGCTTCAGTAAGATTACAGAACTCAATATTATGATTGTTTTCAATGCAGAACAATTCCCGATTAGAGACAACCACCACCTGCTGTCTTTTGATAGGGATGGCTAGGACTGCTGCAAGATTAGCTAAAGCATCTGCTTCAGTATTGCAAGCTCGTCGAACATATTCGATGAAGAAGGCTTTGAATGATGTAGCCATGTTGATTGCCGCTTCATAGTACGACACTAGATCTTGATGACGAACTTCATAAATTCCTCTAACCTGGTTAACAACCAGCTTGGAGTCACCATAAACTTCAAGGTATTTGACATCCAGTTGTTTAGCTAACTGAAGGCCAATGAGTAGAGCATTGTATTCTGCTACGTTGTTGGAACAAGGTTCATTTAAGGAGTAGGCTCTTTGAATAGTTGACCCGTCTGGAGAAACAAGGACAACTCCAACTCCTGCGACAATAGCACCATTGGGTCCAATCCTGGATGCACCATCAAAGAATAGACGCCAAGTAGGAAATTCTTCGGAGATCATGTTTGATTCCAATGTCTCGTTTGGGATTTCATCATAGAGTTTGGATGTCTCTGGAACAGGATGAGCTGCTAAGAAATCCGTCAGCGCTTGACCTTTGACAGACTTTTGTGGAACATATACCATGTCATATTGAGCTAGCAGAATGAACCATGTAGCCAGCCGAGAATTGAGTGTGCTAGGCTTCTTCATCATTACCCGAAGAGGATTAACTCGGGATATGACATGAATAGTTTGGCCAATGATGTAATGCCGAGTCTTTTGAACAGCAAACATAAGAGCTAGGCATTCTTTTTCAACCGAATTATAACGGTGTTCGGCACCAATCATAGTACGACTGAGATAATAAATGGCTTGTTCATGACCTTTTTTGTTCTTTTCGGCAAGTAAAGCACCCAATGAACGATCCATAGCACGGACATACATTAAGAATGGTATGCCGGAGATTGGTGTCACCAAGACTGGTGGATTCATGAGATATCGCTTTATGTCATCAAATGCTCGTTGACATTCTTCGGTCCAAATGAAATATACAACCTTCTTAATTAGCTGAGTAAACGGTCTGCGGCGTCCAGACAGATTCGAAATGAACCTCCTGATGTACGCAAGTCGACCTTGGAATCCTCGTAGCTCTTTTAGGTTGCGTGGAGGACGCATCTCTTGAATGGCTTTGATCTTCTCGGGATCCACGTGTATACCCTTAGAGGTAATGACGAAGCCGAGAAATTTACCACTAGAGACACCCAAGAATGACTTGGTGGAATTCATTTTGAGTTGATTTGGCGCATGAGATTGAAGATAGTTCTCAAGTCTTGGATGTGATCTTCCTTTAGACGACTTTTGACAGCAATATCGTCGATGTAGCATTCGACAGTCTTGCGCAGATGATCTCGAAAAATGGTACTCATAGCTCGTTGGTAAGTTGTACCAGCGTTCTTGAGACCAAATGGCATTACGGTATAGCAATAGACTCCGTGAGGAGTGCAGAAAGAAGTATGTTTTTCATCTTCAGGATTCATCCGAATCTGATTGTATCCGGAGAATCCATCCATGAAAGATATTTGCTCAAACCCACAGGTGTTGTCGATCATGACATCCGTGATAGGGAGAGGAAATTCATCTTTTGGACAGGCTTCATTAAGATCCCAAAAGTCGATGCAAACTCAAACTTTTCCGATTTTCTTCAGAACTGGTACAACATTGGCTACCCAATCAGGATGTTGTTCTTCTCGGATAAAGCCACAAGCGATGAGCTTCTTGACTTCATCGTCGATTGCATCCATCATTTTTGGCTTGAAGCGCCGTTGTTGCTGTTTGACTGGTTTTGCATTAGGCAAGATATTCAGTTTGTGAGTAGCAACTTTAGGATCTAGACCTGGCATGTCTTCATAGCTCCAGGTAAAGACATCAATGTATTCTTGAATAAGAAGAATTAATTCTTGCTTATCTGCCTCTGGAAGTTTCTTACTGATGAATATTGGACGAGGGGACCCGCTTTCTCCTACATCAATTTGAACCAATTGATCTTCGGTAGGAGATTCTCGTTGTTCGAATTGGAGTTCCTATTGGGTATCCATTCGTTGAGCCCAAGGATCTATTTCAAGACTTTCTTTAATATCCTCGTCATAGCCTTCTGAAAGTTCGACGGAGACCATGTTGGAAGAAACGATCAGCCGATGAACCTGACCAATACTGGTGTCAGAATCCCATGATCTGGAATCAGAAGAGTTAGAGCGCTATTTACTATCGGATTCAGAGACTGCTGGGGATAAGACAGGAGGAGAAGCATATCCGAGACCTCTTTTGGTCCTGCTGTAGTACATCTCTGACTTTCCTTTTGGAACAACCGTACGGATAGGAGTTCGTCTACCCTTACCGTAGTTGAGACCATTCTTGAAGTCATAACCCATCTTCCGGATGATATCTTTTGATTGTTGACTGTAACGACGAAATTGGAGATGTCCTGTATCGTTACTTTTGCTATCATCCGTATAGCTGAATTCTTGTTCTGGTCCTTTACTAAAAAGTATTGGACTCTCGCCTCTCTTTCGAGCGGGAACAATATGATATGAGTCGTTTGGATGTTCGAGTGAGACTTCTGTTTGAAGAGACTGTACAACTTCTATTGTAAATGACTGAAAGCTATCTAACATATCCAAATAGCATTTAGCATGATAAATGACATCAGTATACTGGAAAGGAGATGCTTTTTCATTGATTTGTACATCTGTATTTACAACAGGAACTTTAGCCTTAGCAGGCTTGGTCGGATTGAATACAAGAGGGGGAGAAGAAGAACGTGGAGGAGGATTGGACTTGTTACGACGGAGGTCGATAACAAGCGGCTCAGAGGAGGTGAGCTCCCTTTTGTCCTTGTTATGAGATAAATCAATAACAAGTGCCTCAGAAGAGGTGAGCTACCTTTTTTCCTTGTTACGACGTAGGTCGATAACAAGTGGCTCTGAAGAGGTGAGCTCCCCTTGATCTTGACCTCCATCAGTTGGTTGCTTCTGGACTGGCAAGTGAATAGCCAATAGTTTGGAGGATTGAGGATGAAAAACACGCCCTTTGACAGGTATGATGAGAGTGTCATTAGGCACTACTTTTTGTTCTTCTTCAGTATCCAGAGACAGTACTACTTTCATGAACTCATCCTTGTACATACGAGCATCGTTGCAGTATGCTTCGACACCTTTAAAAGGATAGAGATCAGCAACCTCATTTTGAACGTCTCCATTGTCATCGACATATTTGAATCATTGATGGAGAGTCGAAGGAACAATGTTATGTTCATGCAGGAATGGTCTCTCCAACAGAGCATTGTAAGAACAACCATGGTTGTCTATGATGTAGAAGGTCACCTTTGTGCGGAGATTGCCTATTTGGAGTTTTAGGCGAATCTTGCCCAGAGGTTCACTCCTTCCCTGATTGAACCCAAGGATGGTGGTGATTGTACTGGAAAGACTATGCACTGGGATCTTCAGTGCATCTAACATTGTCTTCGGCATGATGCTGAGGACAGACTCAGGATCTATCAGAATACGATCGACTTTCATCGAATCGACATATATATCCTGTATAGTATAGAGGACGGTCATGCCTATTGTCTTCCATCAGTATGTCATCTTGTGTGAAGGTAATGTTTGGAATTAATTCCAACACACTATGACAATGGAGGCAAGAGACTGGCTCTGCTTTCGGCTTCTTCAGAAAGGCTAGACAAGTTTCTGCCTGCATGAGAGCTTCACTCAGAGTTTTTCGAGTCTCTTTGGAGAGGCGCAATAACTCGAAGATTGACAGCCTGGCCGGTGTATTGGCTATTTGAGCCAAGATATCAAATTTGTAAGGCTTTTCAAGTCCAGAAGGAGATGACTTCTTCAAAGGCTTGTCGAAACGGACTTATTGTTTGCCTTTGTCAGCTACCGCCGGCTTGGAGGGAATGGGTACTACAACCGGTGAGGATGCAGAAGGGATGCCTTCAGTGGAAGCAGGTTGCACTGGAGCGGACTTAAAAGAAGAAGCAGGATTTTTTTGAGTCTCGGGCATTTTCCGTAAGTAAGCTTTCCCTGACCTGGTGCCCAGCAAGATCTCTTCTTCAACTATGGGGTCAAAAGACACCATATTGCAGATCTTTGTTTTACCCTTGGAGCGGTCTTTCTTCTTGGAGGAAGAGAAAACTACGAACTCCGAAGCAAGATCAGGGTGAATCCACATAATCTTGCCATTGTCAAGAGATAAGGGGACGAGACCTTCACTTCATGGAGGAGGGAGATTCTCGATCTCAAGAGTAGCCTTAGGGATAGGGATGACACCGTGCTGCACCATCTGCGGAGGGAAGTCACCGAACTGAACTGAGACCATGTTCGCGGTAACTGTCTTCTCGTCTTGCTGCAGAGTGACAACACCAGCGTTGACCAGCTCCTGAATTTTGTCTTTGAGCACATAACATGGTCGAGTGGGATGCCCAATGAACCTGTAATAGACACAATATTTGGGATGATCAGTCTTACTGACTTCATCAGGCTTCTTCGGGTCTGGGAGTTGGAGCTTATTGCTTTTGATCAAGCAATCAAAGATGCTCACGGTGTCATTCTCATCAAAGGAGTACTCTACTTTCGGACGAGGTTCCCTTGGTGGAGGTACAAAAGGAGTAGAAGTAGACGTAGGTGGAGCCACGTTGACCTCCAGAGATTCTTTGTTCTTCAGATTAATGTTCAGAGTCTCTTTTCCCTTGCGGTTGTTCTGGCGATTACCGCTACTCGATGTCTGGTGTTCGTCCTGGTCGGAGTTAGACATATGTACCCCTAGCTGCTTGAATTTGTCAGCGCTAACTTCAGCTGCTTTAGCGTTGACAATGAAGGATGGCCAGTCTTGGAACTGAGTTGACCCCGTCCACATGCTGATGATAGGCAAAAGATTTGCCTTACAGGTGTCTATGGTGACAGCGGCCAGAGTTCCAGGAGGCATTTTTAAGGCTTCTCGATGGAACCTTTCAATGAAACTCTCAGCAGTTTCATTATGCCTTTGTTTGATTTTATTGAGGACTGACATGGTCATGTCGTTGATCCCCTCATAGAATCGTTCCAAGAAGATTTGTTTGAGACCCGAGAAAGAGGTGATACAGCCATCGGGCAAGCTTCTGTACCAATCGTATACGACACTGGCTAAACAGCCGACGAATACTCTGGTAAGAAGATCGTCATTTGGCTGAAGTTGGACAGTCATTACCTCAAAGTGGTTAATGAACTGGCTGGGAGAAGTGTTGCCTTCAAACAGCGAGATTGTTAGGATTTTGCACTTTGGAGGAAATAGGACTTCCTTCCATTCAACTAGGTAGGGTTGTTTGATCCCCAACCTCTGTAAGTTGTCCTTCTCTTTGAAAGCCTCGAATTGAGTGCGCAGGAGTTTGACAGCTTCATTAGCATCCTCCAATGATGTAGAAGGAGCAGGATGAATCAGAGTGTTAGGGGGAGGAATAGCATGGTAAGCACTACCCCCAGCACCTGACTGACTGGGGGTAGGTTGAACCTATACAGGAGGTACTTAAGGAGATGCTACCCCCAGTCCTGCATTGACAGGCACCGACGATGCTATGATCTCAGGATTTGCAATAGGTACAGTCGGTGGTACTGTATGTTGGGCCACGATGATAGAATGCATACTTGCAACCATTTCAGCCATGGTTTTCAACTTGTCGTCTAGCGCAGCTATTCGTTGTTCCTGACTAGCCGAACTAGAAGCATCTGGAACTTCAGTGACAACATAAGCTGTCACTTCTCTAGGTACAGTGGAGGACACTATCTGTTCAGAACTTTCGCTGTATGCATCATAGTCAGAGAAAGAATCATCTTCTGAGTGAGAAAGAGGAAGATGACCGGAAGGATCTTGAAGATTCCTTTGACCGATTGTGTCTCGACTTTGGGATCTAGTATGTCGAAATACTCCTTCAGAAGATTCTTGGAGTAGATCTAAATACCGTTGGCTGGGCTTGCGAGGCTTGCCATGCTTGGAGCACTTTCTACCCCCAGTGTCTCGATAAGTCATGTTGACAGAAGCGTACAACACTTCGTCTTCATCTTCTGACATTGGTTCAGAGTTTGTAAAGTTCAGACGATCGAAGACAGATCATTTTGTTGTCTGACAACAACACTTGATGACAACCTTGTGATTGCAATGGTGTCCAAGTGGTTGAACTGGAGGTGTTGAGATATTGTCCCGCTTTTGTTTGAGGTGTTCACGGAGATCAGGAACAATGATGGGACGAGAAGAAGTCTGAGGGACATGTTCTTTGACCATATTCGGAACATGGTTTCGGTTCTTCATATGTTTTGTCCCTTGAGTGTACAAGGAAGTACTCACTTCATTAGCATAGGTGTCATGATTTTTTATCCTAGAAGTTTGCTTTTGATGCTGGTTGGCCTTCGGCGTTGGCTGTTTACGTTTCACCGAAGTTGGTCTATTAAGATAAGTTCTTAGATCAGCAAATTCACCCCCAGGGGTTTCTGTCTGAGACACCAACAATTTTTCCTGTTTGGAGCGGGATATCCTGAGAGTTGGGAGATCTTGGAATTCTGCTACCGGAGTAGGCAGAATACCTCTTTGATCAGTGCATTTTCCTTTGGCAATGAGGGAAGAAGAACCCTTGTTTGAAAGAGTTCTTGTACTGACTGGTGCCGAGGCACGTTCAAATTGATCTTCTACGGTAAAAACCGAGGAAGACTGAGAAAAGACCAAAGGGCCTTTTCCTTTGTTTTGTAAAGAAGGGTTAGCTAAAGAGCGTTTCCCTTTGTTGTCTTCCAAGTCGTGGGACGAGGAAGGTTGAGAAAAGACCAACGGGCCTTTTCCTTTGTTCTGAGGCGGAGGAGGAATAGTCAACAGACTACCCCCAGTGGATTGTGCTGGAACAACAGGGTGCTTGGGAAGAGGAGCAGAGTTTTTTCCCTTACTGTGAGCAGAAGAAAGATTAGCCAAAGGGCTGTCCCTCTTAGACTGCGCTGGCACAGTTTACGCAGGGGTTGAAGTGGCTGTTGGCGCATTGGCAGGTTGCGCATGAGGAGCCTTGACAGAAGGTCTTCTGGCCACAGTCATAGCAGCTTGCGCAGCAGAAGTCTTGATGCCAGAGTGCTTGAGTTGCACTCTGGTTGCTGGAGTGGTGGATTGCGCAGGAAGAGTTGCAGCCAACTGCGCTAGGGGAAGAGTAGTCTTGCACTTTGACAGAGCAGCATAGGAAGTGGTTTGTGCACTGGCAAGGGGAGTAGCATACTGCGCATGGGCAGTAGAGGCAGTAGATTGTGCAACAGTCTTGGGAGTAGAGACAGTAGACTCCGTAGTAGGCTGAGCAGCAGAGGCAGTAGACAGCGCCACAGTCTTGGAGACCCACACTGGGTGAACTTTGCTCGTGGAAGAAGTTGTTGCAGCATGAGGGGTGGTCCTGGAGTTGATCATCGCTTCGTAGGCCGTCTGGTTGACCTTCACAACCAGCGTCTTCTACGTCTTTTTGATAGACGCAACGTCACATTGAATTGTCACTTCCTCGTCGGAGGAGAAAGTCGTCCCCAGCAGAGTCGCCATTTTGTTTGCAAAAATAAAAGTTGATCTTTATTTCACAAACTTTGTAAGAATATTACAAGAATTCTGGGAAAGTACAACTATAGAAATCCGATCTGAATGACGATCGCTTTATCCCTTGGACGATGTGAACTTTGAAGATGATAGCCTCTGAAGAATGCAGCAGCACTTTGGCAAGAACTCCTGATCTCTGGTTATGACTTCAATGATCTCTGATCTGATCTGGATAATGAAGACTTGAAACTCTATTTATAGAGTTCTGGAAATAACTAATTTTTAGTTATTCTGAATTGCGCAGGATAGATTGCACAGACATTAGACTGCACAAGCAGCGAACTGCGCTGGCAGTTACTCGATCGTGGACCACCTGTATGTTACGCGTGGCATTGTTTGATTGAAATGCGCTTAGTCATGTACAGACGGTTGCCACATGGTGAGTAATTGATGGCATGTATGCCACGTGTAAATTGTTAGTTGTCTTGATAGAGTGTGCCACATGAACTGCGCTGGCTTCAGACTGCGCTAGATTGAATTACGCTGTAGAGAGTCTGGCAGATTACGCTTCGATTGGGCTGGTAGCTTGTGCTCCATGTACAGCTGTCCTAGAGCGCTGTGCTGCACGAGAAACGAACAGTTTCCTCGTTCTTTGAACTGTCAGCTGTCAGAAGATCTGATTTTCTGTCAGATAATGATGACAAGGCCACATCAGCTTGCGCGCTTGGATGTGTGCGCAGTTCAGCTTGCGCAGTTGAGTTGTTGCGCAATCTGTCTCCTGCGCAGTTTATTTGAAGAATGCACAACTTGATTTTCTTTGCTTTTTTGATGGGTGCAACTTGATTTTTAGGACCTACAGGAACGACTATATCGATAGTCTTCTGTTTTATTGTTGTAAACCATTCATTGTTTTATTGTTTGAACGTAATCTTGTGCCTTAGCACGAGTGCGGAGTGCGGTGCGAGAGTTCTCACATTTTCTATGTTCCTTTCCATATTCTATACAAGCATACAAGATGGGATTATTCCCTTAGCTAGGTGCGTTGAGTCATTTATTAGCATGCACGGTGTTATCGCCTAGCGATTCTAGCAATAGTTTCCGTATTGTTATATGTCTAGGCTAAGTAAAGACGGGTTCATCGGAGCCACCTACCTTAGCGATGTTCGCATCGGCCGAGCGATACTCCGAGCGCGCCTTTGAAAGTCTAAGTCTGGATTCATCTTCGGCGGGCCAATATAAGCCTTGCATCGATTCTTCTTCAGGTCGATGCCAACTCTTCGGGTCGACGGCTCGTTTGAGTCGTTGCACTTGCCGTTTGAATCGGCGTTCCGCTAGGGCGGAGCGGATCATTACACATGTATGGGTTCTTCTTAGTTCAGTATGCTGAATTGAGTGGGTATCATTTAGTGGTGAGTGAGTGCATAGATTTGTGGGTGTATCTCGAGAATGGTTATAGTACTTGGGGGTCTCCTTTGTTGCCACCCAGGCTTGGGTCCATTTGGCCGTTTCTAGGTGATGACCTGTATAGGCCATCCTGGGATTGGCAATTTGTTATATGGTTTGGTTTGGTCTAGCCTTGGTTTCAGTTGCTATACAGGACAGTAGCAGAAGGGCACCCTGCATTAGCTTGGCATGGCAGCAATGCACTGCCTTGGCCTTGGTCTTGGCCCTATTAGCATATGCAGCAGCAGCAGGGCAGCAGCAATGCACTGCATGTGCTGCAATGCAGAAGGCAGTAGTAGGGGTCCTACCCCTTAGGTATGGTCACTTGGTGAGAGGTTAAGGGTTGGTAAGCTAAGGTGAAGTTTTGGTTCACATTTGGATTGGGTTGGAGAGTAGAAAGGATATATATATATAACTGTGGTATAGGATATCACCTATGTGTATGGTATGGGTTACCTATTATATTAGAGTAGGATATTACCTATAGCCTACAGGTAGAGTATATGATAGGTTTTGACATAGGCTATCTTCTATAGGTAGGGTATTACCTATTCTAAGGGTTACTTAGTGTTTTACCTAGGGAGAATGTGTGGGGAAAGGCCATAGAGATTTGGTAGTTGCGTAATACATGGTTTTACCTAGAGTGAGTGGATAATGGCATGGGATATATGTGATAAGGTGGAGTGGGTTAAGGTTGTGACATTATATATTATACATTACACATATATGTATATGTGTAATGTCTATATAGATTATGTTATAGGTTATGTGTGGTATGGAATAAGGTTATAAATTAGAGTGAGTTAGAGTAGAGTGTAGAAGCATGGAAAATGATCTATGCGGCTAGGAAACCCCATGCGGCTCAGAAAGCCCATGCGGCGCAGAGGGTCATGCGGCATAAGGGGCTATGCGGCCCAAGACATCCCATGCGGCTCAAAAGACACGTGGCGGGACAGTCCTCTCCTCTACCCTCTTGTATTAACTATTTTGACGGCTGACAACTCTGAAAAAGTGACAGCCCTGACACAAGAAGAAGTAATTATGACTCTGTCATAATGACAGATTTCTGGGGAAGAGAAAAAGATCTCTGACACAATTCCCCGAGATCTATAGAGTGCCTTTGCCACGTGGGCGTTCATATGCGGCTCGAGCGAAGACATCCCATGCGGTTCAGAATGAAGCCGTCCTATGCGGCTCAGGCCGAAACAGTCTCATGCGGCCCAAGTGGATGCCCTCCCCTATGCGGCTCAAGAGGACCCTTTTCATGCAGCTCAGGCAGATGCACCCCTATGTGGCTCGCAATGATCATCTCCATGCGGTTCAAAGGTTCGAAGGGGGGGCCACTAACCGAGCAGCCCTGACACGTGGCCCAAACATTATGCGGCCCAAACCTTATGCGACTCAATATTCATGCGGTTCAGATCTCCCCCAGCGGCTCCTAGGATACGTGTCCTAAGCCGATCAATCTCCGAGATTTATTGCAATCAGAGATTGGGTCAAATCCCAATAATCTGGGACACGTGGAAGGAGAATAAATCAAATTTATTCGTGGACATCAGCAGATCATCACGAGAAAGATTTATTCCAATCAGCATTAATTACTGATGAGATTTAGTGTAATCTACACTTAACGGCCCAGATTCATCACATTCAAAATGAATGGCCTAGATTGACCAATCCACAAGCCGCCGCCATCTCCAGGAAGCAATCATTACAAACCCTAATGATCACACCGTATTCTTATAAATAGCAAGGTGTCATTCCCTTGCAACAGATACATTTCCTGATAAAAAAGAAAAATATACAACGAAGAGAGCACAACCAGAGAGACCCCTTCTCGAGATCAGAGAGCATTAGAAGACTTGGAGAAAAGAGCAGAGAGAGAGCAAAGAGAGCATTTCTTCAACGCCGAGCAATCTTCTGGAGCCAAGGCTGCATACCGATCGTCCAAGGAGTAAGACAGGGCTGCCGTCGCCTTCCCGAGCCTCTATCGTCACCCCCCAGAATCTAAAATAAACAATTATACTTAGTCTGCTGTACCTAGGCTTTCGTCCCTAGGCTTTCTTTGTACAAGCGAGTTTGTAACGTGAAGTAAAAGTCCAGTCCTCCGATAATTGTTCTGCTCTTTTATATTTCATGGCAAACACGATGGCAACTTTGCTGGGGATAAACTTCTCCACGGCTGAGGAGTTGGTGACGCAATTGGATGCAGCCAAACTTGGCTCCACGCAACAGAAGATGATTGTCCGCTTCGACCAAGAGGCGTTCGATGCTCTCCCAAGGAAGCGCTGGCCTGGTCCAGAAGCGCACCCGCACCACGAAGGCTCGCAAAGAGTGGAGGCCAAAATCGTTTGCTCCTCCCCAGGCCCTCAATGGAGTACTCCCTGCTACCCAACACGGCGAAAGCGATTCTCGTGCGGCCCCACTTCAAACCATAGAAAACTCTGCTGTCCCCAAGTCTGGCAGAGGAAAGCACTACGATGCTGGACTTGCAGGGGCAAAGGGCGATTCTATGTGCACCAGAAAGAAATCGAACAAGGGTCCTAGCCGCAAAGCAAAGACTCATGCGGCCAAGATTGGCAGCCGCATGAATGATGACCATGCGGCTGAAACTGCTAGCCAAATGCATAGTACTCATACGGCCGGGATTTCCAGCCGCATGCAGATTACTCATGCGGCCAGGGTTTCCAGTCGCATGGAAAAGATTCATGCGGCTACGATCACCAGCCGCATGAGGATCGCTGATTCCAGCCGCATGACGCCTACTCCACGTGGCTCCGTCTTCGATCGACTCTCCTATGGTCCTGATCTCTTGTGCTCCCAAGAGGACATGTCTGATTCTCTCCAGTACCACTTGGACTCTTCCTACTATGTGCCCTCACGCACTAGAGTGAAGAAGTCCAAGGCAGCACGAGCTTGGCAAGCCCAGCAGACTATCCCGACCTCTGACCATCCGAGCGCTCCGCATACCGTTATACGGGCCTCTGATGGAAAGTTGTACAGAACCACTCGAATCCAGTCCCCGGCAGCAAACGGACAAAGTGGTTCCTCTGACCTGCGTGAGGCTATCTTCCTCAAATGCAAGAAAAGAGAAGGGGTCTCAATGTGCAAAGAGTCCTCACATGGACGTTACTGTACCCAGATCATCGTCAACTGCTGTTGCAACAAAGCGGCAGTAAAAGAAGACCGGCCATCCGTCTTCCAAAGGCTACAGCATCCGAGCTCAGAGGACGAGGTGCCTCCAGTTGTCTCTTGCAACTCTACTCATAAAAACCCTGCCGAGGGGAGAGGGAAGAAGACAAGTACCTCCAGCCTAAGGATATCAACCACTACAGCTAAAAGACTTTCTTCTAAACGGTTGTCCACCACCAGAGTTTTCCAAGGCACCCGTTCAAAGACGAAATCTGCTACAATGGAAGATTCATCATCCACATCGCTGGGGTTCGTGGGAACTGGGGGTAGCACTCCTCCGAACATCCACGACAATCCGATGTTCCAAGGAGACGAGCCCGGGGAAACAACTCTTCCATCAGACACAACAAATGCTGATGTCCCCGAGGACATCCATGACTCTCAAGATGAAGTATGCTCCGAAGCTAGGGGTACTATTCCCTCCGAGTCCGAACCCGAAGATAACATTCCCATATACCCCGATGACTTCTCGGTGCATGGGTATGACTCGGAGGGCACATCCTCCACCATTCCTTCCATCACTCCTCATGTAAGAACGGTATTCATGACGGACAGCAATCAAGGTGGTTACAGTTATCGCCAACGCATCGACACTCTGGAGGCTATACTGTAGGCCTTGGTCAAGTCTGTAGATAAAATTAAGACAGCTCTTCCAACTCTGCAAGGAGGGACGCCTGGCCAAACAAGCACGGGTCCCGCGGTCAATGCGGACTCAAACTCAGCGGCACCGAACCCGGGCAATAATCCTCCTGAAACAACGGCTCCCACCGGTGCAGATGAGGCCCGAGAAGTAAGAAGAGAGGTTCAGGAGCTCCGAGCCATGTTCCACGCCCGAGAAAACTCTCAAGACCTCAGAATGCGGCAACCATACCCTGCTGAATGGAGGGATGTTCCATTCCCACCAAGATATAAGCCGTTCAATATCAACCCATATGATGGCAAGACCTCGACAAGTCGGTACATCACTTACTTCGAGGTCACCACCGACCATCTGCCCCATGATGATGCTATCCTCACACGATTATTCATTGGGGCATTGGAAGGAGTCGCCATCGACTGGTACCGCAACCTACCAGACAACTGCATCCACTCCTTCGTCGGCTTCAAGCGCATGTTCTTAGAGAGATTCTACGAGGCAGGGCAGGACGTCATGATGTCCACCCTCATGGACGTCATTCAAGGGGAGAAAGAGTTAACAAAGAACTATATTGAGCGGTTTCACCAAACCGCGATGAAGCTGCCCTCAGGAAACCCGGATTCCTCCTTGATAGAAATTTGCCAAAAGAGATTGCTCCCAACAATCAGTCTCTGGATGGGCGAGAGTCAATTCATGGACTGGAAGGCATTTATCCTCAGTGCCACAAGTGCCGAAGAACGTTTGAAGAAGGCTCGCCAACTGGGATTGCACATCTCGGAGGGAGAGAACAAGGGCAAGCGTCCCAACACCAACAACGACAATGGGGGTAGCCCCTCCAACAATCGAGACAATAAGGGGAAGCAGGCTATGGTGGCTGATACAACCCAAAAACCTGAGTCAAAACCGGTAGACAAACAATGGCCGCAAATTACTTACTCTTTTGAAGACGGCCACGTCAAGCCTATCTTGGACATGCTCATACAAGGAGACAGAATTCAGCTTCCTCCACCAAGACAGGAACCTCGGCCGGCAGATCTGGAGAACCCAAAGTTCTGCCATTACCACCGCTACGTCCACCATGCTATACACGACTGCTACCAACTGAAAGGATACATCCAAAACCTCATCGATTTGAATTTTTTGGCCATCGATTTTGAGGAGGTAACCGTAGCAGCCAATATGGTGTCCGTACAATTCGACAGCTTCCCTCCAACAGAGACTCAAGACGGTGTCATACCCATCCCTCTGGCGATGATGGAAATTGCTAATCTTTCGCCTGCTCGGGATCAAGCTGCTGGTCTAATACCCCTCACCACATCACGAGGGGAAATTATGTGGGTCCATCCGGACCTAGTCCACGAGGTGACTCAGTCCACGTCGCCTCCCATTCACAAGAAGAGAAGTGGAAAAGTCAGATCCTGCCGTACCATCTCGGCAGATGCGGAAGAGGTCGCGGCCGTCGTTACTCGATCTGGAGCACAATCCCAACCTATGGCTGAAAATTCGACTGAAGATCATCCGCCAGCTACCACTGACGCTCCAGGGCCTTCTCAGCCTCCAACGACCGACAAGCCTAGGCCGAAGGAGACTCGCTTCGACAAATCCCTCCGAAAAGAGACACCTTAGGGGCTGGAAAGGCCCTAGAACTTTGACATCTTGGCACAATTGGCCAATACACCGGCCAAATTGTCCTTATATGAATCCTGAGGCTCTCGAAGGATGTCCGTGCAGCTTTGAGCGATGCACTCAAAATGTCGACGCATACTTGGCTCAGGTCAACCTCACGGAAGAAAATCAGCCCGCGGATCTCCAAGACAGTGCGTGTACGGGAGCGATGCCCAATATCGTCTTCACTCCACAGGACATGCTCATCAAGACCAACCTGCACGATCGCCCATTATACTACACTGGATACATCGGCGACGTAAAGGTGGATCGAATGCACATTGATCCTGGGTCTTCCATAAGCATCATTTCGAAGGGTTTGCTACATCATCTTCGTATTCCGATGCATCGCCTGACGCCTACAAGCACCGCCATCAGCGGTGTCAATTCGTACAAGAGCTACCCCATTGGAAAGATTCGTCTGAAGTGTCAAATTGGCGATCTCCAGTCGAAAGTCACCTGCTACGTCATAGATGCCGACACTTCTTACAACATCCTCTTGGGGCGCCCTTGGATACACGATTACATGATCGTGCCTTCCACGCTGCACCAATGCTTCAAATATGTCGATAAGCACGGCTCCGTGAGGACAGAATTTGTTGATATCGATCCCTTCAAAGGGGTCGAATCTTACTACTCAGACTCCTGCCTATACGAAAAGTCAAAGAAGCACTTTGGTGAAGGAGATGTGCAAGCTCGTACCAAGACAGCCACAGGATCAGAAGAACCTCTGACGATCCATCTCCAAGCTCGCAAACCTGGCAAGTCCGCACCCCTTACAGCCACTCTGCGTAAGGACGCAATCAGCCTTTCGGCACAAGAAGAACAGATGATAATCCGACTACCGAGGTCGGGCCAAGTGCCGAGACCTACAAGGAAGCCACCTCCATCAGACGGCGTTCTCTCAGATTCTTCTACGATACAGAGACGAAAATGCTGTACTATCGATCCTACGATGGATTATTGCTTCGGTGTCTGTCAAACGCAGAAGCCAAAGAAGCCGTACGCGAAGCTCATGACGGTGTCTGCGGGGCCCATCAGCCGGGCCCAAAATTGCAAGACCGTCT
The DNA here is from genome assembly GCA_029216955.1 of Iris pallida. NCBI lineage: Eukaryota > Viridiplantae > Streptophyta > Magnoliopsida > Asparagales > Iridaceae > Iris > Iris pallida. The sequence continues at coordinate 18,097,574 of JANAVB010006800.1, forward strand.
TCGTCGAATGGGCTACTACTGGCCCACGATGGTTGCAAATACGATAGACTATGCCAGGAAATGCAAAGCCTGCCAAGTCCACGCAGACTTCATTCACCAACCATCCGAGTTTCTACATCCGACAGTGGCGTCTTGGCCATTTGAAGCATAGGGAATGGATATCATCGGTCCAATTGCTCCACCTTCCTCTCGAGGACACTGATTCATACTTGCCATTACAGATTATTTCTCCAAATGGGTGAAAGCTGTCCCACTTACGAAAGTAAAGACGTCAAACGTGATCAGCTTCCTCAAGCATCACGTCATATATCGCTTTGGACTGCCCCGAAGGATCATCCACGATAATGGTCCGCAGTTCGCTAGCCATGCCTTCTATCGGTTTTGTGACAAGCACCGCATCCAAAATATTGCTTCAACGCCATACAATCCAGCAGCGAACGGGTTGGCAGAGGCATTCAACAAAACAATCATCAAGCTGCTCAAGAAGTTTGTCTCTTCCAACAAACGCGACTAGAACGAGAAGCTTGGAGAATGGTTGTGGGCGTACCGTACCACAGTCCGAACAGCCACTGGGAACACGCCATTTTTGTTGGTATACGGGAGTGAAGCAGTCCCCCCATTGGAGACTCAAATACCCTCACTCCGCGTCGCCTTCACTTATCAATTGACGACAGATGATAACTATCGTCGTCGGCTACAAGAGTTGGAGGCCTTGGATGAAAAGCGCCTCTTGGCTCAGCAACGAATCGAGCTATCCCAAGCACGCATCTCTGGAGCCTTCAATAAGAAGGTCAAAATCAGAACATTCCATGTAGGCGATCTCGTTCTGGCAGTCCGAAGGCCGATGGTCATGACTCACAAGACCGTCGGCAAGTTCCAGCCAAAATGGGAAGGTCCATTCATCATTGAGGCTATGTTCTCCAACGGCGCTTACCGCCTCGCAAAGCAAAATGGGGATTTGCTCATGCTGTCTGTCAACGGCAAGTTCCTGAAGAAATATTATGTCTAAACGACATTCCAGATTATCGAGTCATGTACCCGCTGGTACCGCTGAACTCACATCCACATTCTCTCCAGATTATCAAGTCATGTATCCGCTGGTACCGCTGAACTCACATTCACATTCTCTCCAGATTATCGAGTCATGTACTAGCTGGTACCGCTGAACTCATATCCACATTCTTTCCAGATTATCGAGTCATATACCCGCTGGTACCGCTGAACTCGCATCTACAATATTCTAGATTTTTAAGTCACGTACCCTCTTGTACCGCTGAACTCATGCCCTTCTTCCATAAAAATATCCCAAACTACCAAGTCATGTACCCGCTGGTACCTCTGAACTTATACTTTGATTCCAACATTCATGGGTTGTCAAGTTATGTACCTGCTAGTACCCCTGAACTTACATCCCGGTCACTCTTTTAAAAGAAAGTCATGTATAACCGTACCTCTGAACTTTCTTTCTGAAAGAGATCCTCCCTCATGATCCACTACCCGCACTCCCAGTGCACGAAAAAGGGTAACGGGTCCACAAACTTCTAAAACGACCATGTCGATGTTACCTCTGAGTCGTCTCAATTCTGCCAAAAACAAATCACCCCTTACATAGAACTTCCATGTCCTCATTGCCTCTGAGTCGTTCTATGTACCCCATCTTCATTGAGCCCACTCCTGCCATGTCCTCATTACCTCTGAGTGGGAAGGCTCCGTCGAAGAAACCTTCATGCTTGCCATGTCCCCATTACCTCTGAGTAAGTATGTCGATTCCCTTTCAACCTATTATCTGTACCCACAACCGGAGTACAACAAGGATAATAGGTCGACAAATGTCCTCTGTTGACCACAAATATCCTCCGTAGAATCCACTCCTGCCATGTCCTCATTACCTCTGAGCAGGAAGATTCCATGATAAAACCCTCATGCTTGCCATGTCCTCATGACCTCTGAACAAGTATGTCGATTCCCTTCTCATCCTATTATCCGTATCCTAAGCCAGGGTACGCCAAGGGTAATAGGCCCACAAATATCCTCCGCTAAGTTTCTTAGCATAAGTCCACCATCTCTCATAATGCCCCGGGAGCCCAGCTGCTCTACGGCATTCCTTTTTCCGATACTAAGAGCATCCATGACCACTTTGCCATGGCTGTTCCAGGTGTCCTAACCAAACTTGTCATCCGTACCTAAAACCAAGGTATGCCATGGATGACAGGTCCACAAACAAGTCCCCCATGTAGGGCAAACAACATCACAGGCACAGCAAGCAATACAAATGAAGGGTAGAATTGAAAGCACTCTTTATTTGAAGGAAGAAAAAAGTACTACATGTTTGGGACCACGTCCCGTTTAAAAGAAAAAGAGAGAAAAGAAAACAAAAGAAAGAAAAGTCGACTAAAGTTCGGCATTACACAACTCCAAGAGACGGTTTCTCACTAAGGTGGTCCCCCGCTCAATCCGCTGTCGAGCCCGACGCTCAGCCTCCTGGGATAACCGCTCCCCATTGTCCAAATCCATGAGCGCCTGGCAGTCGTCTTCCAACTTCTTCAGGACAGTCTCCAGGTCAGTCGAAGCTTGATTAACCCTGTCAGCCTCCTGAACAATTAGCCCCCTGTTAGTACGGGCAACCTCAAGTTCGAACTCCAAGAAAGTCAACTTCCTCTGAAGCGCGAGAATCTGCTCCCGCGTGTCAATAATCTCACGAGAGGCAGTCTCCTCCCGAGCTGTGACGTCTTCAGTCGCGTGACTCAATTGATCATACCGATCAGATAAATCGCTGAGGTCCTACAGTATGGCCGACCTGTTTTGTCCCGAGCAGCTTTAGTCCTCTCTATGGCGGCGATAAGGGAACCCTGCTCCTCATATATAACAGTAGACAGATCAGCCTGCCGCAATACCCGGAGCTCGGCCACCAGCTGATCAGTCTCTAACAATTTCGCCTCCAGAAATGCGGCCATCCCTGCATCACCAGGGAGATTCCTAAGGATATCAATTTGACCCTGGGCGTATTGCCGAGCCAAGGTGAAGGAGGTCCCTCTTTCCACAGCAGTTTCTATTCCCCTCTTCAAATGACGATGAAAACTGGCAACCACGTCCTGTAACGCATCGTCCAAAACTTCTGCAGAGGATGGCGTCAGAGGAAGCAGGGATGGCAACATCAGAGGAGTGACGCTGGAGCTTGCCACCAGGGGAACAGAGTCTGAGCAGAACGATGCGTGAATGGCGGCTAACTCGTCTTCCGCCGCCCAGAGAGCTTGGATACTCGGTAGGGCAGAAAGGTCGATTCTCGGAGCCGCCAGAGCAGAGGATGACGCAAGGACCATCGTTCCCTGCCCCGACTGCCCCGATACCTGGCCCGCTAAACTTGAGCCCCCAGAAGGCCCATCAAAATGAGCCGGAAGGTGAGGGGTACACCCCTCTCCACCAGTGCTCCTTCGGCTGGGTTTGTCTCAACAATGTCCATCCTCGGCACTAGAGAGGCAGGACCTGTATGCCCAGAATAACAATCAATCGACGTAACCCGAAGGACGTGATGATAGAGCAGATAGGCCTCCTCACAGGTTAAGATTCGGCTTATCTTACCAAGGGAGGAGCATAGAGGTTGCAGCTCATTCACAGCTGGCATGGTCTCCTCATCCGCAATCTCTAAGTTAAACTCGACAGCGTCCTCTGTCCCCGTCACCTCGAAGGGGGATACGGCTCGATCGACATCATCTCGAGGAGATTCCGCGATCTCAGAGACAGACTCACGGAAGCCCCCGCCATCCCGGGTCACCACCTCGGCATCTTGAGATTCTTCTTCTTCTCTTGATACCTACAAGCGGGAAAAAAGATGATTAAAATTGAAGCTAGAAGGAAAGAAGGAAGAAAGAATCGGGAGTGGTTTGGTTACCTCTGACACGGGATTGACCTCTTCTCCGCTTTCTCTTATAGTTAGCTGGCGGTGTCTGGTCGCAACCAGCTTCCGGGAACGAAAAATACCGCCAACAGGAGAAACGTGCCTGCTACATTTTTGAGCAGGGGCAAGCACAACGGGTGGCTGATCTCCCAACATTTCATATGACAAGATTGGCGGCTGATCCACCTCTACGTCTGCCGCCGGAAGGGTAGAGTCATCTCCATCATGCTCGTTGCCTTCATCATCCTCAGCCATAGAATCCAAATCTGGCACTTCGACTCTAGTCTTTCTCTTCTTGGCCCCTTGGGACCCTTCCTCCAGGCCGGTACCAACAATAAAACTGGCACCCGGGTTAAAACCGATCGGGGTTTGTTCGCCATGACATGGTACAAGGCTGCCATGTACAAGATCTCCACTGACGCCTTAATAGTAGGGACTGAGAAAATGGTGCGGGTATGGAATGTATCGTAGTATTGCCAAGCCCTGATACCGTCAAGAAGGCTACCCTCAAAGCCCAGACAGGAGCTGGGATTGTCTAAACAAAGCTGGCTGTATCCAAACTGACGGGCAAACCTGCTAGGCAAATAAAGGTCCAGAAAAACAGTATTGCGTTTACGATACACCAGATGTGCGGGGCGGATGTTACGCGGTCATAGGAGCATCTGGCCGTCCAGAAGTTGAGGGGGCACAATACCGTCAAGATGTACAGCCTCTATGTCCTTGACAGTAAAGCGAGGGACGGATACGAAAATATGATACATATCTGCCCTCGCCAATGCCATTCGGCAAGCCCGCATGGTCTCACACTCCCAAGGCTCATCACGATAGCGGAAGATAAATGCGTCATCATCAGTCACACCGTCTTTAGAGCCCGGTCTCATCAAAGACGGATAATGTATCAACAGCCACCCCATCAAATAGTGATAGGACAACTCAGTTCGTTCAAAATCCTTGGTCACGTCGCGAGCAATGACCTTGGATGTGAAAGTACGAAGGCCACGGTGTATGCTGCACACCATGGCCGGGAGAAGAGCTAGCCTGATTCGCAAAACTAACTTCACAGCCGGAAGGATGAAGTTACGACTGATTCTCTCGATAGAACCAGCTCCTCCAGATACCACACAGTTTCGTAGCCATACCATCAAAAATCCTGCCAGGAGCGCTTTTTCTGACAACTCTTGGGTATCCTGGTAGAAATAACCGAAAGAGTCGGTTTTACTCCCGAATCTGTCACTGGTGGTGGCCACCCTCTTAGCCGACGACATCAAGTCTTTCACCGCCTCCCGGGATCGAGGGCGACGGGAAGTAATTCGTCCTGAGGCATCTGTCGGGAAGAGGTAGTGCACCCAGTCCTTGGTATGGGGAGCATTCCCTTCCGAGTTGTTATCTTTTCTGGCCGTCTGATGACATGTGCTGTAGTGGCACAATATCTCATGATAAAGGGGCACGAAGCTTGGATACTGTCTTTCCAAATCTTCGAACTCCTCATTCGTAGGAGTATACGCCTCAAAAGCTTCGTCCCCCCAAGGAAGCTTGGAGACCGCGTGCATTTCGTGGAGCGCAAGCCCCATTTCCCCTATGGATGTATAGAAAGTTCCCGTACGTCAATTATACATCTCCAGTAGAGACATGAACAACTTCTTGTTTATGGACAAGCCATGGCTGGTGCCCCGAATGGCATAGTAAAGGCCAATCTCACACAAAAAGACTTCGTACTTTTACAAGATCCATGTAGACAGATTGGTCCACGAGGGAACAGGATGTGTCCAACTAGGAAGCATCAACCGGCCGATGGGGTAGGAGCCCTTCCGAGCAAGTTGATTTATAAAAGTGTCGGCGGTAGAAAATGTGAAATTGGGGCCCGACACATTCAAGAAAGTACCTGGGACCAATCCCGTTACAGAACAGCTGGTGTGCACCTTGCTTGCAGTCACTGACTTCATGCTGTTGTTATAATGGATGTCTCCCACAAACATCCTACCTCGGGTAGGAGTTAAAGTCTCTCCCATCTTCCGGTCTAGGGGAAGCATATTGAACCAAGATAACGGAAAGTGTCGCTCCATTTGGGGGATGCGGATCGCCATCCCGTTAGAGACAAAACTCCAGTTCTCCGACACCTCCAGAACATGACTGTTCTCTACAGTCAAGGCATCTCCAAAGAAGAACGCAGGCTTCAAATATTTTCCTTCGAATTTCCCAGAGTTCATCATAGCGTTAAGGAAATAGAAAGGCTGGTTCTTGATGGCATTCAATCTAGCCGCAGGTTCGACACTCGGAAATTGGTCTGTCATATGCTGAACAATATGGTCGTACCTATAGCCGAGAGCAGCTTGGGCACTACCTACCAAGAGTTCTCCAGCAGCATTAACCGGCAGATTCACTGAAGAGAAGACAGAAAAAGATAAGTTAAAAGGATGGATAAAGAGAACTGATTGGGTGCTTCCAAGCCTCATGCGGCTCGGGAAAACATCCATGCGGCTCTGATTCAATAAAACCTTATGCGGCTCCAACTTAACGAAGCTTCATGCGACTCCAGCTCAGAAGGGCACTTATGCGGCTCCGTTCAATGAACGTCCATACGGCTCAGCGTCGCTTATGCGGCTTCGTCGATGAAGCGCGTATGCGGACACAGTGGCTTTCTTATGCGGCTCACCGCTCAACCATTGGATGAACATGCGGTTCACAAAGGCTCGTGCATAAAATATGCGACGTAGCCATAGCAGTTAAGGTTCTTTAACTCATACATTGTCCTTACCAGTAATGGGGGGATGAACGTCAGAATAAAAATTGGGTACGATAACCGGCGGAGGAGCAACCGCAGTCGAGGCAGAAGTAGAGGCTGCCTACTTATCCTTTGCTGGCACGGTCTTCTTGGGAGCCATTAGTTATCGGAGAGGAAAAAGACAATCGAGATAGGGAAGATTTGAGGGAAAAGAGAAAGTAAAGAAGCCCTTTCTCTCTCTAAATGCCTCTTATTTATAGAAGGACGAGAGGAGGAGGACACGTGGATCAGTAACCGCCTCGTAAAAAGCGGAACCGACTCCTCGAATTTCGTCCCCGAGATTCATCCAGGGCATAAAATCTAAAAGATTTAATGAGACGACCCTTGGGATTTCCCCCCAAAGACGGCACCGAAACGAAGTGAAGACAATTAAAGACCCGCACACGTGGCAAGAAGCTATACGGCTCAAAGGGCCCCTACGGCAGAACTTTTCATACGGCCAATATATCCATGCGGCAGAACTTTCCATGAGGCCAAGATATCCATGCGGCAGAACTTTCCATACGGCCAAGATATCCATGCGGTCAGGACTTTATATGCGGCCAGAAGAATATCCTGCCATGCTTCTTATTCAAAGTATTTTAATTTTGCAAATTGAAAACTTTGAAGGGGGTCTTGTAGAAGTATGGAAAATGATCTATGCGGCCAGGAAACCCCATACGGCTCAGAAAGCCCATGCGACGCAGAGGGTCATGCGGAATAAGGGGCTATGCGGCCCAAGACATCCCATGCGGCTCAAAAGACACGTGGCGGGACAGTCCTCTCCTCTACCCTCTTGTATTAATTATTTTGATGGCTGACAACTCTGAAAAAGTGACAGCCCTGACACAAGAAGAAGTAATTATGACTCTGTCATAATGACAGATTTCTGGGAAAGAGAAAAAGATCTCTGACATAATTCCCCGAGATCTATAGAGTGCCATGTGGCTTTGCCACGTGGGCGTTCATATGCGGCTCGAGCGAAGACATCCCATGTGGTTCAGAATAAAGCCGTCCTATGCGGCTCAGGCCGAAACAGTCTCATGCGGCCCAAGTGGATGCCTTCCCCTATGCGGATCAAGAGGACCCTTTCCATACGGCTCAGGCAGATGCACCCCTATGCGGCTCGCAATGATCATCTCCATGCGGTTCAAAGGTTCGAAGGGGGGCCACTACCCGAGCAGCCCTGACACATGGCCTAAACCTTATGCGGCCCAAACCTTATGCGGCTCAATATTCATGCGGTTCAGATCTCCCCCAGCGGCTCCTAGGACACGTGTCCTAAGCCGATCAATCTCCCAGATTTATTGCAATCAGAGATTGGGTCAAATCCTAATAATCTGGGACACATGGCAAGAGAATTAATCAAATTTATTCGTGGACATCAGCAGATCATCACGAGGAAGATTTATTCCAATCAGTATTAATTACTGATGAGATTTGGTGTAATCTACACTTAACAGCCCAGATTCATCGCATTCAAAATAAATGGCCTAGATTGACCAATCCACAAGCCGCCGCCATCTCCAGGAAGCAATTATTGCAAACCCTAATGATCACACCCCATTCTTATAAATAGCAAGGTGCCATTCCCTTGCAACAGATACATTTCCTGATAAAAAAGAAAAATATACAACAAAGAGAGCACAACCAGAGAGACCCCTTCTCGAGATCAGAGAGCATTAGAAGGCTTGGAGAAAAGAGCATAGAGAGAGCAAAGAGAGCATTTTTTTAACGCCGAACAATCTTCTGGAGCTAAGGCTACATACCGATCGTCCAAGGAGTAAGGCAGGGCTGCCGTCGCCATCCCGAGCCTCTATCGTCATCCCTCAGAATCTAAAATAAACAATTGTACTTAGTCTGCTGTACCTAGGCTTTCGTTCCTAGGCTTTTTTTGTACAAGCAGTTTGTAACGTGAAGTAAAAGTCCAGTCCTCCGATAATTGTTCTGCTCTTTTATATTTCATGGCAAACATAGAGGCCCTAGTGTAGTACTTTACATCAATGTTATGTGTAAATACCCATATAGATATATGTGGTTTACCTTAGATGTGGGTTATGGTATAAGAAGAGTTGAGTAGATAGTTTACCTTTGACCTAGAGTTGACCAAAAGTCAACATTCAGCCTAAATGTGACCAATTGACCTAATTTGACTAGATATTGACTTGGGTTGACCCAGAGTTGACCAAGTTTGACTTAGACATAGTTTGACCTAGACAGTTGACCAGGTTGACCCAGAATTTACCTATTTGTTAAATGTTTCTCTGCATCATTACTCGTACAAACTGCCATATTCATCAATACAACTGTCTATAACTGCTTTATAGTTCTCTGTCATTTACTTAGGATTTCTTGATGAATTGTACTCGTTTCTGTCCTGATTGGACCTGTTGAAAATATTACAAATAATTGTCCTGACGACATTTGCCCTACTTGCCTTGGAGCAGGAGATGGCTTAGCTACCTATGGCCCCAACACTTGTAATGTCCCGCTCCGCACGATACATTATGATGAGTCATTGACTCAAAGAGTTACGTTGACCCGATGAGGTATCGATGCGAATCGATGCAAGAGTTACATTGGCCAAAGGTAAGCTTTGAGTCGATTGGAATCTATGAATCGAATCGATGCAAAGGATAAGTCCCATTTGAGCAAGTGCTGATTTTAGTTGATCTGGTGTACAGGTTATGCCTTTATGCTGGATTACGGATTGTGGCATGGGTGCGATAGGCCAAATCAACCGAGTGGTTCAAAGGAATGGCTAAGTCCGAGAGTTAGCTATGCGACCAAGTTATGGAAGCGAGCCGCATCAACTTAGCAGAACGACAAGGCATATCGGCTTAAGGTGGGCGGGTTCTTGACTCTCTCCCCCTATTCCTTCACGTTTAATAAAAATATATCATTGTATACGTAAGTAGATATTGAGTTAGCGAGCGTAGCTCGGGCGAATTAAGGTCTCAGTATGTGAACACTAAGGTAGAACATCGAACATTGAACAATTGAAGCGACATGCATCAAGTATACGGGTCGCGGTAGGGCAATGATGGTAGAACATTGAAAGATGATATTGAGATGTGCATCACGTGCACGGCTCCGAGAACATTGAACACTAAGTCTGGAACATTGATTATGGCGTTAAGCGTGCCGTCGTGCATGAAAGCTATGAAATGACTAAGTAACAACGGAACCACGGTTATGTGAATAACTTATGAATGGAACGCGTTGAGTATGAGTACGAGATGTCTATGTCGTTGAGTGTCGTGCATCAATACGGATGTGTTGGAGCATAATGCCGTCAAAACATGCGATAGAGAGAACGGATTATGTTTACGGAACATGAATATATTTATGAAGCATGAATATGTTTATGGAACGTAAGATTTGGTCGGAATGATATGACTTGTATGCTATGGCGCGTATTGCATGGTCAATGGACTCGGATGGCCCGTGCACGGGTGCGGCTTACCTCGGACAGTTACGACCGGGGCACCGGGACCGTTCGGCCTAGGAGGGAATTATGTATGGTATTTATGGTGCACATCATTCGGACGGGTTGCGACCGTCCAGTGTTGTGATAAGCTATGATATCAGTAAGTTTGGGATCCTTCGGATATTGGGCTAGCAACCTGTATCAAAGCGATCATAGGCTTACACATAAGAGATGCCAAGTCCACTACGGTGCGAAATACCGTGACCTTCATATAGATAGGGCCGGTGGGCTGAGATGAGAGTTGGGTGCAGGCACAAGGCCTGCCACCCTTATGCATATGTCTAAGTTTATGGTTGGTTGGTTGGGGAATCGTATGATTGGTTATGTAAGTTCTAACCATTACAGGCTAGGCGAAAGGGGACGGAGCTATGCACAATTCACTATGTTTATGTTTCATATTATTTCTAACTTTATCTGCTGCAGGAACACGGTGTAGGACACCTTTACGATAAGTTGCTATACATTGAATATTGCCATGAAACTGATCCTAAGGCTAAATAGAAAGATCACAAATTAAGATGCATATTTCACTAAATATATTTAGTGTTTGGTTTGGGTGCGAGCGGGCCTTGATCAGTGCGAAGCGAGGACGAAAGTACTAATCCCCTACTAGTTTATGTGCAGGTTCAGGATTATGATCAGCTCAGGGCGGGGATTGCCTTGGACGCGCCGAGGCATAGAGTCCTTAGCGTTCAAGAGGAGCTACCGCATAAGCGTTCGGACTTGCAACATGGAGATGTTCGGCCGAAGACTACTAGGTGGCTATAAAGAGGCATAATGTATGGAATAATGTAATCCTTTGTGAGCTAGAGAGATCATGTACATTGTAGCCAATTGCCATATATGTTGGGCTATTCAGAGCCTTTGTAATCTTCAGTTTGTTATCAGTAAAAGAGATTCTTATGTTATAATTTGTTTCCTTCCGCTGCTTATGTTATCAATTTGAGATAAACACTATATAAACCTGTTATCTTGCCTTGCACGAGCACAACTCCAGGCTCGTACGACATCACACCCCAGTGAGGACGATAATTCGGGTGAAATCTAGCGAGGACGAGCAATTTCTCGGATCGGGGCATGACAAGTTGGTATCAGAGTGGTTCCATCCTTTGGACCGTGCATGAATCTCTTTGACCCTCAGTTGCTTCACTATCAAATTCAGTTGACTGTAAGTTATTTTCGCAACCGCATGGCTCATGGATCTGCTCGACGCTACATTGGATGTTCCATACAATAAGTCTATATTAAGTGCGTACGTCTGCTACTAGTATGTCGAGACTATCACGCTATCTCTGAGTGCCATCGGAGAATGTTGGTTGCACGAAGTGCAACAAAATTATAAAATGTTGGTTGCACGAAGTACAACGAGTTATGGAATGTTGGTCGCACGAAGTGCAACGAATATGGTGATATTGGTTGCACGAAGTACAATGATATACGTATTGTTGATCGCACGAAATGCGAGAAGTTAGGTGTTGTTGGCTGCACGAAGTACAACGGGTCGATATGTGAGGTGATGCGTGTTATGTTGCTATGCGAACGATTATGTGTTGTTGGTTGCACGGAGTGCAGCAAGTCGTTAATCGTTCGTTGCATTGGCGCAACGAGTCAACATGGTAGGATACGTGTTGTATGGCTATGAGGATGGATAGCGATATATTGCACAAGATTGAGTAAAGACCTTTAGTATCGAGAATGAGTTGTTGTATGAGTTGCAACGAGTGAGATTGGAAGATCGCAGATGCGAAATAACGAGTCGAGTTGGTCGCTAAGTCGAGTTGAGTAGGCGAACATGTATGTTGGCCGAATGTCACGTTGAGCTTCAAATAAGCGAATGTTGCGTATGTGATCGATATGATTGCCAAGGTACGGTTAGATAAAAGGTATGTCGAACTTGAGCGAACGATAGGGCATGTTGGTCCAGTTGTTGTGCCAACTCGAGTAAGAAGAACGCTAGAGCTAGGATCGAGAAAGATCGCCGCACGGGATAGTTGATTTGAAGATAGATGTCGGACCTATGCGGAGTGTAAAATCGAGTAATGACTCGATTTTGAGTGGTATATGCAATATCACTTATGCGACCAGTTTAGCTAAGTGTTGTATCGATAATGATAGGCTCGATTCTGAGTGGTATATGGAATACCACTTAGCGATATCCATGTTAACCATTTGTGACTTGCAGTAGAATGCATCGATACGAATGTGTTGATTACGATAGGTTTGTCCTCAACGGACAGAATAGTGTCGAGACTCGAGTGGGAATGACTTGGTAGAAGTCGATGCAAGTATGCTTCGATGAATTGAGTCGAACAATTATGTGCAAAGTCGTACCTATGGATGATACTGTTGGCCCATTCGTGTCACGACCCGTACCCTAGAGTAAGGGCACGAGACGTGGGTACGTCCAGCCAACGTCGCAGTGTCGGCGGTAGAACGCTGTTCTAGGTCACAACATCTAACAATTGAAGGTATAGCAGTTATACTCCCCGAATGGGGATGACATAACACAAAATAACTCAATCACAGCTAAGGTAGAACAGGTAAGATAGATTGATAATGAAAGATAACAATATCCAGAACAGAGAATCACATAGATACAATCCAGAGTTCTAAGTGTCTAAAATAAATACATCTCAAAATATCTCAAGTCTAATACAGTAATCCAGAATAGAAAAGACAGTCCTAATCTAAGGGAGTGTCATCTACAGCTAGTGGCTCCTGCTGCTGGTCCAAGTCCAGGCACTCGTCTAGTGTAGCACCGTAGTAAGTAGGGCAGAACGCCTCAGCCTCGTCCTCTGTAATACTTCAACAGGTCCAGTCAGGACAGGAGCGAGCACAGTACATCTCAACAAATCATAGCAGGTCAGGATATATAATCATGCTATAGAGTAAGATACAAGAAACTGAAGAAATATGATAAACAGGAAAGACTGTAAATAAATAGCTACAGTATATAGAGAACTAGCAGTGTCTAGTGATTCAGAGCACAAGATGGTTATGTAAACGTCACGATGTTGTACACGAGTAATCTACAGAGGTTGTACACGAGTAATCTACTGGATTGATTACATAACCACTTATACTCCCCCGCCCCAATCAATACACAAGGATCCAGCTATGATATGTTATTGCACACGAAGTATAGTCGCACACGAGATCATGTGAGCACATGAGTATACACGATTTCATACGATTTGTACATGAAAAGCACGAACACAAGGAGTACACGATGCTCATGATAAAGTACACGAACACGAAATACCCGATGTATCCGCTAAGGGGATAACATCGCAGAACAAGATCCATATAGTACTAATTCGTGTTTCCAACGTGTCAGCATCATGTATAGTAATCTAAAGCAGGAAATATACTCCTAATGCAGGATATGAAATGATCAGAGAATGTACTCGCCTGTATCCTGAGAATCTGGAGAAAGTATACTGTCCGAGGAGGGGTGTCTGTCTCCTATAGAACAGTACAAGTCACTATGAGTCTACAATGATAATACGATGCAAACTAATGCATTCTACATGAAACTAGGTCAATCTAGACCAAAGTCAACTCTTGGTCAACTCTGGTCAACCTTAAGGTTAAACTTAGTCAATTTGTCTAATCTAAGTCTAACCAAGCTATTCTAGGTTCACTAGGCTAATTTAGGCAATACCATGTCAAGCCCACCTATACACACATGACCAATGAACTATCTATACACTATCCCTAAACTCTATGTCATAATCCATAATACATTAACCCATATATATATATCATAACACAAGTACCAAGTACATCTATACATTACACATATTATATATATATATAACTAATATATCTAGGGAACTAAATATCACTACAAACATGTATTGTAATATATCTATATACAAGAGAGTGTAACACAAGTGTATGTGTGTGTGTGTGGAAGGGGGTGCGAGCCATTTGTGTACATGACAGTGTACAAGTACTAGAATAAACAGGGAACAGTGAGGGTAACTGTGTGTGTTCAGAAATTTGAAATAGTGAAGAACATGTGGGGGTGCATGTGTTCAGGCATGGAAAAACAGTGTATGCATATGCACATGAGATCCTGGAAATCAGATGAAGGTACACATTCTCAGGTGTAGGAGAATTTGAACCCAGGAATGCATTGATTCCCAGGTTATACTAACCCCAATCAAGATGCAATACATACCAGGTTAATGATCAATTAACATAGTTCAAAAGAACTGGAACTCAGATTTTTATGAGGAAGAAGAAATCAGTCATTTAAGCAACTATAGTTCAAAAGAAACCATTCTCAGGTTTGTATTAACTGGAGTAACCAATCTCAGTAAATTACATTAGCAAAAGAAAAGAGAACAGTATCAGGTTTAACTCTAACAAGAACAACAGTTTAGGAAAAAGGAAAATGGAACATTTCATGTATTCAAATCAATGAGGGAACTCAGTGTTCTGCCAAATAAAAAGAAGAAAAAATATGTACAGCCTAACCATACAACCAACAATCTCAGGTTTTGTTTTCGAAATAAAGGGAATACTCAGGTTACATAACAGGAATGAAGTTAGTGAAAGAATGGAATTTCCTTCCAGTTATGGGCTGATGCAAATCTCAGTTTAATAGATAACTGGGAATGAATCCCATAACAACAGTAAAATAATTTAATGTCAGGACAATAGGAAGGTTCAATTCAGTTAAAGAAAAGAACTGGGAATCAATTCTTAGTTCAACTAATTCGAATAAAACCAACCAAATAACTAAAGTCTCTAACACACAACCAAAATCCTTTAACTGAAAGAATAGCTTAGCTAAAGTGACATATAACATGTGGGAACAATTATCAATTGAAAACATGAAACTAATTTTTCAGTTTAAATAAGAATCCAAACAAAACTAACATTCCTTAACTCGGTTTTTGAAACATGACAGTGAACTCAGATTATTGAAATTGGTTCTCAGGTTCAATTCATTCTCATATAGTCTAATATGCAGAAATCATTCTCAGGTTTATACATGAATGTAAAGGAAATTGATTTTCAGAGATTAAACATCACATTTAGGATCTAGTTAAATATTAAAACCTATTTTAGAATCATTTAAAACGATTTAAATCACAGGAACATACACAGCACACGCACGCACACAACAACTTCCCCGTGCACCCTGAATACCGTGTCCGACACGACACGAGGACTCGTAAAACTTTGCGAGCCTCGTGTCAGTCACTGCCCCTAACTACTGGTCAAAAATCAAGGGTCGAAGTGGAGAAACGAGCGCGCAGTAGCCCCCGAGCAGCAGGGCACGCACTGTGCCCGCGCGCTCGCACCCGCACTCGCGAGTCCCGTGTTCCCCACGACTCGACACGACACACAATACACCACACGACACTGGGAAACCCTAAACGATACCTAGGACTAACTTCCTATTCAAATGGATTTCAAAATCTCACACGAAATGTCCATTGGGGTATTTCATCAAACACCAAGTAATACACACTGATACGTGTCCAGAATGGACACGAAATGACACGAAAACTTGGGAAACCCTATTCCTATAGTTAAGCTAGGGTTAGGGCAACCTAAAAATGAATTTTACCAGATTTTAGGAGCTATGGGTAGGATTATACCTCAATGTGCACAAGCTCCCAAAAAACCTCAAAGGAATGATTCCTCAAACCACCCAAAGTCCTTCAAATTGTTTTCTCCCTGCCAAAATTCATTACCAACAGCAAGAACACAAGATTTAGAGCCTATTGCAATTTACTAGAGGGAAAAAGGACTTGAAATGAATTTATTATGAATTTATGAAGATGGAACTTACCCCTTTCTAAAAACTTGATAAACCCTAAGAGAGAGGATAGCCCTAATTCCTAGGAGAGTATTTATAGAGGGGGGGCTGTCATGTGGCCGGCCATAGGGCCCTAGGGCTAGGGTTTTGGCTAGTTGGTTGAGTCCTAATTGGTTTAAGTCATGATTATGACTTGTGACTTCACAAGCCATTCTTAGACCAAACTAATTCCAATTTGCCCCAAACCAATCCTAATGAACTTGAAATGACTAACTTAGGTCACACTAGGGTTTCTTAACCTAACC
Organism: Iris pallida; assembly: GCA_029216955.1. Classification (NCBI taxonomy): domain Eukaryota; kingdom Viridiplantae; phylum Streptophyta; class Magnoliopsida; order Asparagales; family Iridaceae; genus Iris; species Iris pallida. The sequence goes on from JANAVB010006800.1 coordinate 18,113,804, forward strand.
AAGATGTCTTGACCTAGGTTAGCCAATAGGACAGTCTCCTAGTCAACATGAGTCAAAATCTAAAACAAGCACAAATCAATTACACTAAAAATCATCTAAAAATCACATTAATTATATTTAATAATAATAATCCCAAAATAATTCCAAAATTTTGAAAATGACCAAAATACCCTCAAGCTAGAAAAGTGGTAGTGACAAATCTACCCCCCTTAAATAATTTCGTCCTCGAAATTAAAAGGCGAAACTAAACTGCGAAGAAGGATAGAAAAGTATACCTCAGGGTCCAAAAAGATAGGGGTACCACTCGCGCATCTCATCCTCCCGCTCCCAGGTAGACTCTCCTGGAGAATGATGCCTCCATGCGACGCGTACCAAGGGTATCACCTGGTTCCTCAATACCTTCTTCCGATGATCCAAAACCTCCACAGGCTGCTCTGGATAACTGAGAGTAGGTCCAACCTCTATCTCCGAGTGATCGAGCACATGGCTAGGGTCAGCCACGTACCATCTCAGCTGTGATACATGGAATACGTTGTGGACGCCCACTAGTGCAGGTGGTAAGTCTAGCCTATATGCCATGTCACCGACTCTCCCGCTGATAACGAAAGGGCCGATGAAGCACGGGCTAAGCTTCCCACCTCCACCAAAACTTATCGTACCACGAGTCGAAGATATCCGCAGAAAAATCATGTCTCCAACCTAATCACAAGCAAGGTCTCAAGTTAAAAAAAAATCAAACACGATCAATCAAACAAAACAAAATACAACCTACTTCTAATCCTACTCTAAATCTGTACCTCAAACTCCAGCGGTCTCCGGTGGCTATCGGCCCAGTGCCGATGTCTGTCCTACGCCACGCGAAGTCTGTCCCTGATGAGCTTCACCTTCTCGGCTGCGTCAACAACCATCTCTGGTCCCAGTAAAGCTCGCTCTCCAACATCATCCCAAGATAAGGGTGTACGACACCTACGCCCGTACAGAGCCTCAAACGGTGACATCATAATGCTGGCCTGAAAACTGTTATTGTAAGCAAACTCTACCAAATACAGGTGATCCTCCCAGGAACCTCCAAAATCCAGGACGTACGTTCGCAGCATATCCTCAAGGGTCTGAATAGTCCTCTCTGACTGTCCGTCCGTCTGGGGGTGGTATGCGGTACTAAACTTGAGCTGAGTGCCCAAGCTAGTCTGCAGACTCCTCCAAAAATGGGAAGTAAAGCGGCTATCCCGATCTGAGACTATGCTGACGGGAACTCTATGAATCCTGACTATCTGCCTCATATACAACTCCGCCAGCCTCTCTGTAGACGTACCCACCTTGAATGGAAAGAAGTGGGCCGATTTGGTCAACCTGTCAACGATGACCCAAATCGCATCTTTTCCTCCTGGTGTACGAGGCAATCCTGATACAAAGTCCATGGTAATATGCTCCCACTTCCACTCTGGAATGGGCAGCGGCTGCAATAATCCTCCAGGCCTCTGCCTCTCAGCCTTGACCTGCTGACAGATCAAGCATCTAGCTACGAATTTGGACACCTCCCACTTCATCCCGTACCACCAGACATGCTCTTGCAGATCTCTGTATATCTTGTTGGCACCAGGATGTATAGAGTACTGCGATCTGTGAGCCTCCTGCATAATCTGCTCTCTGAGCTTCCCGCTGGGCACACATAACCTGGCACCGTGCCTCTGGGCACCATCCTCTACAAGTGAGAACTCAGTATCCTCCACTTCCATACTAATCTGCTTTCGGATACACCGCAGAGCCACATCATCAAACTGTGTCGCCTTGATCTTGTCCATCAAGTCTGACTGTATCAGAAGGCCCCATAACTGCATCTGTACTCTGGGCACAATTACCTCTATCCCAAGGCTTTCCAAATCTGTAAGCAAGTGCCGATCCATAGTCAAACACATGGCTATCGGATACCTATTTAAGGCATCGGCAACCACGTTGGCCTTCCCCGGGTGATACTGGAGTGCGATATCAAAGTCCTTCATCAGTTCAAACCACCTGCGCTGCCTCATGTTCAACTCCTTCTGAGTGAACACGTACTTCAAGCTCTTGTGGTCTGTGAAGATCTCCACCCTCTCGCCATACAGGTAGTGCTTCCATAACTTCAAAGCAAAAATCACCGCCGCCAGCTCCAGGTCATGGGTAGGGTAGTTCTTCTCATGAGGACGTAATTGCCTGGAAGCATAGGCAATCACCTTCCCATGCTGCTGTAAGACGCAACCCAGCCCCTTCCCTGAAGTATCACTATAAATAGTGAAACCACCTGATCCTGAAGGCAATATCAGAATCGGAGCTGTCGTAAGCCGCTTCTTCAACTCATCAAAAGCTGTCTAACACTCCTCTGACCAAACATACTCAGTATCCTTCCGGGTCAACCGTGTCAACGGCTCTGCAACCCGGGAGAAATCCTGTACAAATCTCCTATAGTACCCTGCCAGCCCCAGGAAACTCCTGATCTCTGCTACTGAAGTCGGTGCTGCCCAAGCCTCAACTGCTACAATCTTCTTGGGGTCAACTAAGATACCATCTCCAGTCACTACATGCCCCAAGAAGTCCACCTGGTCCAAGAAAAACTCACACTTGGAGAGTTTCCCATAAAGCTGCTCCCGCCTGAGAGTCTCTAGCACTATCCACAGATGCTCCTCGTGCTCCTCCTCTGTCTTGGAATATATCAAGATATCATCAATGAACACCACCACAAACTTGTCCAAGTACTGGTGGAACATCTTGTTCATTAGATTCATAAACACTGCTGGTGCATTGGTTAGCCCAAATAGCATAACCAAGAACTCAAACTGCCTGTACCGCATCCTGAAAGCGGTCTTGGGGATATCCTCCCTCTTCACCTTCACCTGGTGATAACCCGACCTCAAATCAACCTTGGAGAACACCCGAGCTCCGCTCAACTGATCAAACAGATCATCGATCCGTGGCAGTGGGTATATGTTCTTCATTGTCAGGTTGTTGAGTGCCCTGTAGTTGATACACATACATATCGACCCATCCTTCTTGGGTACAAAAAGTACCGGTGCACCCCAAGGTGAAGAACTCGAGCGAATGAAGCCCTTGTCCTGCAGCTCATCCACCTGCTTCTTCAGCTCCACTAACTCGCTGTTGTTCACTCGATAGACATGCTGGGAGATCGGTTCCGCATCGGGAACCAAGTCTATCGAGAACTCTACATCTCTGTCCGGTGGAAGCCCTGGCAACTCCTCAGGAAATACGTCCATAAACTCTGCGATCAAGGGATACGGAGCCACCTGCTCCTCGACTGATGCTCCACAGAAGACTCCGCCGTCCTTCTCTGCCTGCCATCGGGTATACTCAAACTCTGGCTCTCCTGGAGCCCCGAACAAAACTCTACCCCCACGGCAATCAATGCGGGCGTAGTGTCTACTCAGCCAGTCCATACCTAATACAATGTCGTAGTTCGGTAATGGCATGATTAGTAGACTCACCCCTAACTCTCGGCCTCCCAAAATGACACTCTGCCCTCTGCAAACATCACTCACGAGGATGACCCCACCCCCGGTCGTGATCTTGCAGGTCCTAGGCAATGGTTCCAAAATCAAATTGTGTCTAATAGCATATGATACAGACATAAAGCTGTGGGAAGCCCCGGAATCAAAGAGTACAAATGCTGGAAGGGAGTCGAGAAGAACCGAACCTGCTATCAGCTCTCCGATGACCTCAGCATCCTCAGATGCCATGGCGAAAGCTTGCCCCTGCTGTCCACCCCGTGCCTGCTGCTGGTGCTGCTGGAACCTCTGCTGCTGGGACTGTAGGGCTGGTCCCCTCTGCTAGCCTGCTGGAGCCTTGGCTGCCCCAGCTCCTCCTGGTACCGGACACACCGACGCAGATAGATACTCTCGCATCTGATGGTCTGCTGATCCACACATCAAGCATCTGTCGAGTCTCTTCCTGCACTCGTCCCACTTGTGCCCAGGCTTCTTGCAGAAAGTACAACTAATAGCCTGCTGCCTTGGTGCCTGCTGCCCCCTCTGATACTGGTGCTGCACCTGCTGGAAAGGTGTACGACCCTGCTGCTGAAACTGCTGCACTGGCCTCCGATGCTGAAACTGCTGCTGGAAATGAGGCCTCTTGGTCTGTCCCTGACTGCTACTGCCTGACTGAAAGTCACGACCTCTCTTCTGCCTCAGTCCCAGGTCGTTCTCTGCCGCCATGGCCCTAGAATAAATCTCAGCAAAAGTAGCATTCCGGTCGCTCTTGGTCAGCGACCGAATCTCCCTAGTCAAACCTCGGCGAAACTTCTTCGCCTTGGTCTTCTCCGTCAGATCATCAATAAACTGGGCCAGTCGGCAGAACTCTCCGGCATACTCAGCTACAGTCTGGTTCCCCTGAACCAGAGCCTCGAACTGCGCCTTGATCCCACCCAAGGCTACATCGGGAAAGAACTGCTCCTTGAATAGCTCCTTGAACCGGGCCCAAGTCTGGCCCTCCACTCCTACTCTGGGATCAGTCTGGTACCATGCACGGGCCAAATCCTGCATCTGGCTGCCCGCTGCCTCAATATGAAGCCGATCTGGTATCTCTGTCAGTCGGAAGATCTCCTCTATGTGCTCAATCCAATCATCGGCATAGTGAATGCCCTCTGTGGCCAAGAACTCCCGAGGATGCATCTTCTGGAAGTCCTGAATATCTCTCTCCCTCCGACAGGGCTGCTGCTGAATCCCCTGACCTGTCACCATCTCAACAGTCATACGTACCAGCTGGTGCGCCTCGTCAATCCTCTGCCTGAAATCTACAATCTGCCTCTGACTGCGCTGGTGCGAGGACTCCAGAATCCTCTCCACGAAGGAGAAGAGATGGGCAGCATCAACCATCCCCGCAAGTGGAGGCTGCTGCGGAGGAAGGATCTCAGGAATCACCTTGCTCGGCCTCCCGACTGGTGGAGGTGCTCCTCCAAAAGTGGCAGAAACTTCCACTCCCGAGGGCTGCACTGGCCCTGTGGCACCGGAAGCTGAATGCTGGACATGAGAGGTGGCAGACCCCTCTCCAGTCTCTCCCGTCACGGGGCGATGCGATCGCGTCTCAACCATCCTGGAGACACAGATCAAACAAGAAGCAATTACTGAGAATGAGTCGAATAATCAAAGGAGGACAGTTTAAAATTCTAAGGAAGACAATAAGCAGCAAAATAGATATACGGGATCTGATAAGGAGTTTTCCTAGTGTGATTGAGTACCTTAAAAATAATATATATGCTAATTTCTACTGCAGGCTGCAGCGATATTCTAGTTCGAATACCACTACACTTATATCCTAGACCTGCATGGGCCACCACTAAAAATGTGTCACGACCCGCACCCTAGAGTAAGGGCACGAGACGTGGGTACGTCCAGCCTACGCCGCAGTGTCGGCGGTAGAACGCTGTTCTAGGTCACAACATCTAACAATTGAAGGTATAGCAGTTATACTCCACGAATGGGGATGACATAACACAAAATAACTCAATCACAGCTAAGGTAGAACAGGTAAGATAGATAGATAATGAAAGATAACAATATCCGGAACAGAGAATCACAGAGATACAATCCAGAGTTCTAAGTGACTAAAATAAATACATCTCAGAATATCTCAAGTCTAATACAGTAATCCAGAATAGAAAAGACAGTCCTAATCTAAGGGAGTGTCATCTACAGCTAGTGGCTCCTGCTGCTGGTCCAAGTCCAGGCACTCGTCTAGTGTAGCACCGTAGTAAGTAGGGCAGAACGCCTCAGCCTCGTCCTCTGTAATATTTCAACAGGTCCAGTCAGGACAGGAGCGAGTACAGTACATCTCAACAAATCATAGCAGGTCAGGATATATAATCATGCTATAGAGTAAGATACAAGAAACTGAAGAAATATGATAAACAGGAAAGACTGTAAATAAATAGCTACAGTATATAGAGAACTAGCAGTGTCTAGTGATTCAGAGCACAAGATGGTTTTGTAAATGGCACGATGTTGTACACGAGTAATCTACAGAGGTTGTACACGAGTAATCTACTGGATTGATTACATAACCACTTCTACTCCCCCGCCCCAATTAATACACAAGGATCCAGCTATGATATGTTATTGCACACGAAGTATAGTCGCACACGAGATCATGTGAGCACATGAGTATACACGATTTCACACGATTTGTACACGAAAAGCACGAACACAAGGAGTACACGATGCTCATGATAAAGTACACGAACACGAAATACCCGATGTATCCGCTAAGGGGATAACATCGCAGAACAAGATCCATATAGTACTAATCCGTGTTTCCGACGTGTCAGCATCATGTATAGTAATCTAAAGCAGGAAATATACTCCTAATGCAGGATATAAAATGATCAGAGAATGTACTCGCCTGTATCCTGAGAATCTGGAGAAAGTATACTATCCGAGGAGGGGTGTCTGTCTCCTATAGAACAATACAAGTCACTATGAGTCTACAATGATAATACGATGCAAACTAATGCATTCTACATGAAACTAGGTCAATCTAGACCAAAGTCAACTCTTGGTCAACTCTGGTCAACCTTAAGGTCAAACCTAGTCAATTTGTCTAATCTAAGTCTAACCAAGCTATTCTAGGTTCACTAGGCTAATTTAGGCAATACCATGTCAAGCCCACCTATACACACATGACCAATAAACTATCTATACACTATCCCTAAACTCTATGTCATAATCCATAATACATTAACCCATATATATATCATAACACAAGTACCAAGTACATCTATACATTACACATATTATATATATATAACTAATATATCTAGGGAACTAAATATCACTACAAACATGTATTGTAATATATCTATATACAAGAGAGTGTAACACAAGTGTATGTGTGTGTGTGTGGAAGGGGGTGCGAGCCATTTGTGTACATAACAGTGTACAAGTACTAGAATAAACAGGGAACAGTGAGGGTAACTGTGTGTGTTCAGAAATTTGAAACAGTGAAGAACATGTGGGGGTGCATGTGTTCAGGCATGGAAAAATAGTGTATGCATATACACAGGAGATCCTGGAACTCAGATGAAGGTACACATTCTCAGGTGTAGGAGAATTTGAACCCAGGAATGCATTGATTCCCATGTTATACTAACCCCAATCAAGATACAATACATACCAGGTTAATGATCAATTAACATAGTTCAAAAGAACTGGAACTCAGATTTTTAAGAGGAAGAAGAAATCAGTCATTTAAGCAACTATAGTTCAAAAGAAACCATTCTCAGGTTTGTATTAACTGGAGTAACCAATCTCAGTAAATTACATTAGCAAAAGAAAAGAGAACAGTATCAGGTTTAACTCTAACAAGAACAACAGTTTAGGAAAAAGGAAAATGGAACATTTTATGTATTCAAATCAATGAGGGAACTCAGTGTTCTGCCAAATAAAAAGAAGGAAAAATATGTACAGCCTAACCATACAACCAACAATCTCAGGTTTTGTTTTCGAAATAAAGGGAATACTCAGGTTACATAACAGGAATGAAGTTAGCGAAAGAATGGAATTTCCTTCCAGTTATGGGCTGATGCAAATCTCAGTTTAATAGATAACTGGGAATGAATCCCATAACAACAGTAAAATAATTTAATGTCAGGACAATAGGAAGGTTCAATTCAGTTAAAGAAAAGAACTGGGAATCAATTCTTAGTTCAACTAATTCGAATAAAACCAACCAAATAACTAAAGTCTCTAACACACAACCAAAATCCTTTAACTGAAAGAATAGCTTAGCTAAAGTGACATGTAACATGTGGGAACAATTATCAATTGAAAACAGGAAACTAATTTTTCAGTTTAAATAAGAATCCAAACAAAACTAACATTCCTTAACTCAGTTTTTGAAACATGACAGTGAACTCAGATTATTGAAATTGGTTCTCAGGTTCAATTCATTCTCATATAGTCTAATATGCAGAAATCATTCTCAGGTTTATACATGAATGTAAAGGAAATCGATTTCCAGTTCTTAAAACAAATGATTCAGTTTTCATAACACAGGAAAACCACTCAACATGAATATTAAAATCCCATTCTACACCTTCCAAAAGCCTTCATGAATTCAAATGTTCATCAATATATACTACCTAATATGTAGGAATAAATTAAACAATGATAATAGCATTTAAATCATGATTAACAGTTGGAAAAATGAACTAGAAGCAATGTATCAGTGTAGGTATCAGAAATTTAACTGTCTACAACAATTCGAACCAAAACACAATCTAAAATCCAAACCATTAAGTAACATGGTGTAACAGAGATTAAACATCACATTTAGGATCTAGTTAAACATTAAAACCTATTTTAGAATCATTTAAAACGATTTAAACCACAGGAACATATACAGCACACGCACGCACACAACAACTTCCCCGTGCACCCTGAATACCATGTCCGACACGACCCGAGGACTCGTGAAACTTTGCGAGCCTCGTGTCAGTCACTGCCCCTAACTACTGGTCAAAAATCAAGGGTCGAAGTGGAGAAACGAGCGCGCAGTAGCCCCCGAGCAGTAGGGCACGCACTGTGCCCGCGCACTCGCACTCGGACTCGCATGTCCCGTGTTCCCCACGACTCGACATGACATGCAATACACCACACGACACTGGGAAACCCTAAACGACACCTAGGACTAACTTCCTATTCAAATAGATTTCAAAATCTCACACGAAATGCCCATTGGGGCATTTCATCAAACACCAAGTAATACATACTGATACGTGTCCAGAATGGACACAAAACGACACAAAAACTTGGAAAACCCTATTCCTATAGTTAGGCTAGGATTAGGGCAACCTAAAAATGAATTTTACCAGATTTTAGGAGCTATGGGTAGGATTATACCTCAATGTGCACAAGCTCCCAAAAAACCTCAAAGGAATGATTCCTCAAACCACCCAAAGTCCTTCAAATTGTTTTCTCCCTACCAAAATTCATTACCAACAGTAAGAACACAAGATTTAGAGCCTATTGCAATTTACTAGAGGGAAAAAGGACTTGAAATGAATTTATTATGAATTTATGAAGATGGAACTTACCCCTTTCTAAAAACTTGATAAACCCTAAGAGAGAGGCTAGCCCTAATTCCTAGGAGAGTATTTATAGAGGGGGGGCTGTCATATGGCCGGCCATAGGACCCTAGGGCTAGGGTTTTGGCTAGTTGGTTGAGTCCTAATTGGTTTAAGTCATGATTATGACTTGTGACTTCACAAGCCATTCTTAGACCAAACTAATTCCAATTTGCCCCAAACTAATCCTAATGAACTTGAAATGACTAACTTAGGTCACACTAGGGTTTCTTAACCTAACCAAGATGTCTTGACCTAGGTTAGCCAATAGGACAGTCTCCTAGTCAACATGAGTCAAAATCTAAAACTAGCACAAATCAATTACACTAAAAATCATCTAAAATCACATTAATTATATTTAACAATAATAATCCCAAAATAATTCCAAAATTTTGAAAATGACCAAAATACCCTCAAGCTAGAAAAGTGGCAGTGACAATTGGTCATATGGTCAAACTGATTTTAATAATTGATCAAACTCTGTCTCGATATATGAAGCTAGTCAGGATGTATCAGACTCTTGGACATGATCAAGAACAGCTATCTACTCAGTTCAAGACCGAAGCGATGTTTGCCTGTTCGAGTTTGTATTTCTTTGAGCAATATACTTTTTATTTAATTGAGTCTAGGAATACGTTGTACACCGAGTCGTACTGGCAAATAGGCTATTCTAAAATGTTTTCAAAATGTCTTTTAAAATGTCCTTAGTTTTGAAAAACATTCTTATTTACAAAAGCTTCAAAAAGGTTTTCAAAAAGGTTTTCAAAAATCCCCAAAAACTATTTTTTAAAACCTAACCCAACCCTGACCGAACTCGGCCAGAGTTCGGCCAGAGTTCGGCCAGAGTTCGGCCAGAGTTCGGCCAGAGTTCGGTTAGTGGCCGTTTTGACTTTTGAATTCTTCTGAACTTGGTCCTCCTGCAGTTGCGGATTTGACCGAGATTTTCTCATAGAGTTCTGCCCGAATTCTGCCCGAATTCTGCCAGAATTCTGTCTTTGGAACTCCTATAAATAGAGAAGGATTTCGATCATTTTAACTCACTCATTCACTTTCAATCTTCTCTCTATCTAAAGCTTTCAGTCTTTCAAAGAGTTTTCTCGAGCTTTAAATTTCAGATCCCAAGCCAATTACAATCCTCTAGTCGATTTGCCAGTACGGTGCGGTCTAGAAGTTTCTGAGAGATTGTAATCAGAAGGCTTGATTGAAGAATACATCTTCACAATTGAAGTTGGACGAGTTCTTCGTATCAAAGCTCGCGTTGTAGAAGTTGCAAGGACTTCGTAAGAAAACTTACGGTTTTGCCAATAGTGGATTCAACTGGTAGCAAGAGTTCTACCGACTGGATTAGTCCTCAATAGAGGAAAACTAGTATACATCGTTGTCTTTGCGTTTGCTTTCTTATCTCTGCCTTTACATTATTTATTTGTGATTATTATTCTGTGATCTTGCTGCTAACAATTTTTAATTAGCATATTTCTGCTGCCAACTCTATTCACCCCCCTCTAGAGTATTGTGCTTTACGATTTCGTTCCTACAATTGGTATTAGAGCGGGTGTTACAGGTAAAGCAAGGTAACATTGTAATTATTTATTTATTTAACTAATTATTATATAGATCACAGCACAACACATGGCAACTGTGAAATTCACAAGTGAAGGCCAGGCCACAAACAGACCTCCACTGTTTGATGGTACGAACTATACCTATTGGAAAACACGGATGAGTTTCTTCTTAAAATCACTTGACTTTGATTTATGGTCTATTGTTATTGATGGCTATCAAAAGCCACCTCGTATAAATGTTGATGGAGTTCTAGTTGAAAAACCCCATAACAGATATACAGAGAAAGAAAAGAAAAAGGTCAGTCTTGACGCACGTACTATTAACGCTCTATTTTGTGCTTTAGACAGAACTGAATTTAACAGGGTGTCTATCTGCACAACTGCTAATGAAGTGTGGAAGCTACTTGAAGTCACACATGAAGGCACGACTCAAGTCAAAGAATCAAAGGTCAGCAGACTTATTCAAGAGTATGAGGTATTCAAGATGAAGTCCAACGAAACAGTTACTCAGATGTTCGAAAGATTCCTAGATATTGTAAATCCTTTGTCCTCCCTAGGCAAAGAGTACAGTAACCATGAAAAGATTCACAAACTCCTGCGAGCACTTACCAAGAACTGGATTCCAAAGGCTACTGCAATCATTGAAGGGAACGACCTCACAACTATGTCCCTCGAAGTACTCATGGGTAAGCTACTCACTCATGAACTGGAGCTACAAGATTTTGAAGAGCCTGCACCAAAGAAGAAGACGATCGCTTTCAAGGCTCAGCACAGAAAAGCTGCTGAATGTGACTCAGACAATAGTGAATCTGATGCTGAAGATCAAGCACTCCTAGCAAGGAAATTCAAGAGATTCATGAGACATAAGAAGAGAGCCAAAGAAAACAACAGCAGTAGCAACTGGTATCAAGATGATGCTGTCTGCTATGGCTGCAAGAAGAAGGGACACATGAAGAAGGATTGTCCTACAAACTCATCATCAAGCAAGAAGAGCAATAGGTATAAAAAAGGGAACCTGAAGAGATCAACATCACGGAAGTATGCCAATACCAGCATATGGCATTAAAGTGAAGCCAGCGACTCAGAAGACGAACAATCAGAAGACGCTGCAAACGTATGCTTTATGGCATCCGATCAGGTACCTACTGAACCTGTAGTTGATACATATGATGACTTCACCTTTGAGCAACTAGGAGATGCCTTCAGTGAACTGATAAGTGATTACAGAAAACTGCGTAGCAAATATCAGACCTCTAAGAAGGTACTCAAAGAGTACAAAGGAGAAATAGGAAGACTTACCGACCTACTAGCTGAGGTTAGAAATAATGTTAGTGAGTCTGGTGAGCTTTCCTCTATCAAGCTCTTATTACACGAGACTACCAAGTCATCTGAAGAGAAAGACAAGTTATTGACGAACTGAAAGAAGAACTTTCTAAATAGAAGAAAAGTCTTCAATGTGCACAAATCAGAATGGAAACACTCACTTCTGATTATACTAAGTTGTATGACACTTCCAAAAGATTGGAAATTAGGTTAGGAAAACAGCCTGAGACTGCTGCTTCCTACCCTAACACGTGTCACTTACCGAAAAATCGGAACATTCCCAAGCCAAACACTGTCAGACCTAACCCTATCAAACCTTTACCCCAAAAGGTTAAGCTCAAACAGGATTATAGGCATGCTTTCTTCTATACTAGAAAACCTAAACCTACAACCATGCACACCACTCAGCTTTCAACACTCAATATGCACAATGTCATTATTGTGGCCTCATTGGTCATATTTCACCTGCATGTAGAATCAGAAAGCTTGTTGATTTAAATATTTATGTTTGGATACCAAAGACTAACATTTCAGGACCCTACAAGAAATGGGTACCAAAAGTTTCATCTGTAAATTGTTTTGTAGGTGGAACACCCTTCATATGCTAAAAGCAAATGGATCCTCGACAGCGGTTGTTCACGGCATATGACCAGTGACGCTACATTATTTGTAACACTGTCGAAGAAGAAGAAGGAAGGTTATATTTCCTTCGGTAATAATTTGAAAGGGTATATTATTGGTATCAGTGATGTTGGTAAGTCTCCCTATCCTGTAATTAAGGATGTCTTTCTGGTTACCGAGTTGAAACATAATCTACTCAGCATAAGTCATTTAGCTGATCATGGTTATGGCATCAACTTTGGCAAAGACAAATGTACTATAGTTGATAGCTCAACTGGTAGTACTATCTTTGAAGGTATCAGGGAAGACAACATATATGTTTTCTATTTGTTGGAAGAAACTAACATTTCAGGTAGATGCTTAATGGCTAAAAGTGATGAGAGTCATCTGTGGCATATAAGACTCGGTCACGCAAATATGGACACAATCTTAAGATTATCCACAAAGAAGCTAGTACGCGGTTTATCGGACATAACATTCAAGAAGAATTCGGTATGCAGCCAATGTGAAAAGAACAAAGCTACCAGATCCACATTCAAGTCAGTAAACGCAGTATGTACTACTAGACCTCTACAATTGCTACATATGGACTTATTTGGTCCTAGCAGAGTTGCTAGCCTCAGAGGTAAACTATATGCTTTTGTAATTGTAGATAATTTCTCTAGATACACGTGGGTATACTTCTTGCACGCAAGAATGATGCATTATCCGAATTTGTCGCCTTTTGTAAGAAAGTTCAGAATAAAAAAGGTTACATGATCACTCGTATTAGAAGCGATCATGGAGGCGAATTCGAGAATGTAGAGTTTGAGCAATTTTGTGACACACACGGTTTTGTACACGAGTTCTCCTGCCCTAGGACTCCACAACAAAATGGAGTTGTAGAACGTAAGAACAAAACTCTATCCAAAATGGCCAGAGTAATGTTAAACCAGTTTAGTCTACCCAAATATTTTTGGGCTGAAGCTGTCAATACAGCTTGTTTTGTTCTTAATAGAGTTCTAATTCGACCCAAATCGAAGAAGACTCCATTTGAGTTATGGTTTGATAGAATTCCATCAGTTTCATATTTTAGAATATTTGGTTGTAAGTGCTTTATTCTTAATACAAAAGACAATTTGGAAAAGTTTGATGAAAAGGCCGATGAAGGTATATTTTTAGGTTATGCGGCCAAGAGCAAAGGATACAGAGTCTTCAACAAACGAACCATGATCATCGAAGAATCAATCAATATCACCTTTGATGAATTGAATCAAATGACTATCGATGACAATGACGAAGATCCATCTGTACCAAGCTCAACACCAGCTGATTCTCAACCAAGCTCAGCACTAGCTGATCCTCCTAGAGAAGATCCAGGAACCAGCTACCTTCAGAGTCTGCCGAAAAGATTAAAATTTACGGCTGATCATCCAAAGGATTTGGTAAATGGTGACATTACCAAAGGTAATTTTCTAAGTGTATACAGAATGAGTTTGAGATGAGCATGATGGAAGAGCTAAAATTCTTTCTCGGACTGTAAATCAAACAAACTGACAATGGGACGTTCATAAATCAAGCCAAGTACACAAAAGATTTGCTAAAGAAGTTTGATCTGGACAATGTCAAACCTATTGGCACTCCGATGGAAACTTCAACAAAGCTTGATATTGATGAACAAGGCAAGCCGGTCGACACACGTAAGTATCGAGGTATGATCGGTAGTTTACTTTATTTAACTGCTAGTCGTCCAGATATTATGTTTAGTGTTTGTCTGTGTGCACGTTTTCAAGCTAATCCAAAAGAATCACATCTGTGCGCAGTTAAGCGTATCTTTCGATACCTTAAGGACACTTCTTTTGTTGGCTTATGGTATCCCAAAACTAAGTCCTTTGACCTTATTGGTTATTCGGATGCAGATTTTGCCGGATACAAAGTTGATAGAAAAAGTACCAGTGGCACATGTCATTTCTTAGGCAAGACTTTAGTCTCATGGTTTAGTAAAAAAGCAAAATTCTGTAGCCCTATCAATAACAGAGGCTGAGTATATCGCCGCAGGACGTTGTTGTGCTCAGATTTTGCGGATGAAACAAACCTTAGAAGACTATGATTTATTTTACACACACATTCCCATTTTCTGTGACAACACGAGCACAATTAATTTAACTAAGAATCTAGTATGCCACTCTCATACTAAGCATATCGAGATCCGACATTATTTTCTTAGAGATTATCATCAAAATGGAGATATTGACCTTGTATACATAGTTACTGAGAATCAATTAGCTGATATTTTCACAAAACCTCTAGCAGAAGATCGTTTCAATTATTTACGTCGAGAATTAGGAATTTTGGACGTCAATAATATTAATTAATTTTGTTTTATGATTATATTTCAATACGCAAAAACTGTGTTAGAGACAAGCCAATAAAGAGTCTGTCTGTCACCACAACTACGGTTGAAGCTAAGCGATACTTAAGAGTTCCCCGGTGAACCTCCGCCAGCTGGGACAGTACTCCTACAGCTAATCTGAAACAGTTGTTGTGTAAACGATATTTAATCTATAAAATAATATTAATTATATTAATTGAATGTTAAAATTACTAATCTTTGAATTAAATCTTTGAAATGAGCCAATGAAAAAGAAAGTGTTCCAAACCAACCCCAGACGAATTCGGCCAGACTTCGGACCGAATTCGGCCCGAGTTCGGTTGAAGGTATCAGGTTATATGACCAGAACCCGAGAGCCTTTCTTCTTCATTGTTTCTAAACTTCATCAAACAGCAACAGCAGCCGCGCGAGAGAGCCCTCTAACCCTAGTTCTTCACCACTCCGTTTCTCCCTATCTACGTGGTGAAATCCATCCAAATTTTGGATTCGTGCGGAGATCGTTGTCCTCTACAACATATTCAAATTTTGGGAGGTATAACTTCGTATTTCCCTACCTTTCAATTTCCTGCTATTTACTTATTTTGCACAAATGGCACCTAAGGGATTTAACCCCTTCAAGAGGAAGAAGACAACCAATCCCAGTGAGGAAGGTTCATCTTCGAATCCACCCACGGATTCCCTCTTTTCGCCAGTCCAATCTAACGATGGCGCGTTCGACGGGTTTTACTTTCAAACCCTAGATCAAGCCCTACTGTGGTATGAAGATTTTTCCATGAGATCCATATGCACAGGCGCTCCTATCAAGTGGACTATAGTTCCAGAATACTGTCCTTTCTTTGAGGCATTAGGGTTACAATATTTTGTTAAACTTTGTTTCCGCATAGCAACTAATGCTATTAGACTGTTCTACTGTAATATCATATTAAACACATTTGATGTAAGCACTCGTGTTGGAGGATTAGATATCAATTTCAATGATGTTATCTTAGCGGAAATCCTTGGTATTCCCAACGAAGGTGAACCGCTTGTTGATATCACTGAATTTGATTTCCCCGACGGCACGGCACTTACTAGTTTCAAAGCGGAACTCTGTGCACCTGATCGAGTTCGCTCTGGAAAGTTCAAGGCAAACAACCTGAACTTGTTTAATTATGAATTGCACCGTATCATTTACTCCACTCTCCTTCCGAAGTCTACTTCAAAGGATGATGTCACGTCTCTTGAATTATCTGCTATGTATCACATTCTTAAGGGGATTCCATTTTCTGCCCCTAAGACCATTATTCAGATGATGGGACGTTGTCGTGCAAGAGATAGAAATCTCTCTTATGCAATGATTCTCCCACGCATCTTCCAGCATTTCGATATTGATTTATCTACTTGTACTTAAGACCCTGAGCCCAAGTTTCTCAAGTTATCTCGCCGCAGTATGACTGCTGCTGCTTCTCCTACTGCTCCTGCTACAGCTCCACCCCCTCAGTAGTATGCTATGACATTTGAGGGCATACACCAGCACCTTTCAGATTTACACGTCTTGATGACGGACATGGCCCGCGAACGTGAGTTCCACGACGTCACCCGTTATCAGGCGATTGCAAATTCTTTAGCTGATCTTCGATTCGCCCAGACTGGACATTCTGCCAGTTCCATTCCTAGAGATCCAGCTTTCTCTGGTTACCGCTGTAAGGATGAGGCTGTTCATGCCTACTTTCAGCCCGGTAACGCATATGATTGGTACCGTTCTGACCGTGCTCCTCCTCGAGACTATATCGGTGAGTTCTACACTGGCGCTCCTCCTCATCCTTCTGGCATGGGTACCTCTGCAGCTGGTCCTTCTGGACATGCCGGTCATGCTGATGATGATGAGGAGGAGGAGGAGGAGGAGTTGTGATATGTTATCTGATTTTTAAGACTTAAATATTATCTACTGTATACTTGGAATGCTCCGACATTCCAAGTTTTTCTATTTTCTAGACTTTATTATCAGTATTTCTTTTGAGGACTTGTACTGGATTTATTGTTGTCTTCTGAATATCTTTCTATCTTTATGAGATGCGTAGTTTATGGTTCACATCAGTTTATTTACTTAGCATCTTTTTCTGCTTTAATAACTGCCTGTGAAATAATTCTTTGTTTATTATAAACTGCCTGAGACAAATACATGCATGTGATGTCATTCTCATTTTTTTTTTATTTCTACCATTTATCATGATTATTTTCTTGTGTTTCTTCACTGTTTGTTATTTATGCATTGATTGCGGGGGAGTTTTTCTCTTTTGCAATTATTTTGCTAAATGACAACGGGGAAGAAAAATAAAGATCTAACATTCTTTTGAGAAAATGCAGGACATGAACAATTTTTGGACATGAACAATTTTTGATTTTATTTTAAGCTTAAATGTTATATCATTCATAGTTTATCAATTATCAAAATGGGGGAGATTGTTGGCCCATTGGTCATATGGTTAAACTGATTTTAATAATTGATCAAACTCTGTCTCGATATATGAAGCTAGTCAGGATGTATCGGACTCTTGGACATGATCAAGAACAGCTATCTACTCAGTTCAAGACCGAAGCGATGTTTGCCTGTTCGAGTCTGTATTTCTTTGAGCAATGTATTTTTCATTTAATTGAGTCTAGGAATACGTTGTACACCGAGTCGTACTGGCAGATAGGCTATTCCAAAATGTTTTCAAAATGTCTTTTAAAATGTCCTTAGTTTTGAAAAATATTCTTATTTACAAAAGCTTCAAAAAGGTTTTCAAAAAGGTTTTCAAAAATCCCCAAACACTATTTTTTAAAACCTAACCCAACCCTGACAGAACTCGGCCAGAGTTCGGCCAGAGTTCGGTTAGTGGCCGTTTTGATTTTTGAATTCTTCCGAACTTGGTCCTCCTGCAGTTGCGGATTTGACCGAGATTTTTTCATAGAGTTCTGCCCGAATTCTGCCCGAATTCTGCCAGAATTCTGTCTTTGGAACTCCTATAAATAGAGAAGGATTTCGATCATTTTAACTCACTCATTCACTTTCAATCTTCTCTCTATCTAAAGCTTTCAGTCTTCCAAAGAGTTTTCTCGAGCTTTAAATTTTAGATCCCAAGCCAATTACAATCCTCTAGTCGATTTGCCAGGGCGGTGCGGTCTAGAAGTTTCTGAGAGATTGTAATCAGAAGGCTTGATTGAAGAATACCTCTTCACAATTGAAGTTGGACGAGTTCTTCGTATCAAAGCTCGTGTTGTAGAAGTTGCAAGGACTTCGTAAGAAAACTTGCGGTTTTGCCAATAGTGGATTCAACTGGTAGCAAGAGTTCTACCGACTGGATTAGTCTTCAACAGAGGGAAACCAGTATACATCGCTGTCTTTGCATTTGCTTTCTTATCTCTGCCTTTACATTATTTAGTTGTGATTATTATTCTGTGATCTTGCTGCTAACAATTTTTAATTAGCATATTTCTGCTGCCAACTCTATTCACCCCCCTCTAGAGTATTGTGCTTTACGATTTCGTTCCTACAGATACGTCGGACGAGAATTCATTAAGTGTAAGTCGAACGATAGGCTGATCATAGCGAAGGAATGTTACGTTGAGGAAATGGTCGACCCGGTCGAAATTACGTTGAGTTAGTACGAAGACTTATTCGGAACGAGTTGAGTAGGTGCGAAGAAATCGTGTGAACGAATTTGAGTTAGTACGATAAGTCAGTAGCACGATTTGGAAGTGCGAGTTAGGGATATGAGAATAGATATGTGAATTAGAAATTGTGTCGCAATGATGGTAGATAGTTACAACTGAATAAATCTTGATGCATGCTAGACTTGATTCGTATTCGAGTTCAGATAATGATAGTGATTACAACGAATTGGAGCTTATGAGAGAGGAAGATGTTCAAGTTATGCATATCGACAATGGTATTGAGGCGTATCAAAGACGATATGCAATAACTCGGGGATACTCTGATCGAATGAACAAAAATTATGTTAAGCATTGTTGTTGGATGAATAAGATGCAAGTTAAGTTGATGGCAGCTTGGATGATAACGGTAGGAGTGCTTCGGAAAATTTAAGAGTGAATGGATGTTACTTGAGTGAAAACGAAAGTGCCTGATTGTTTTGAGGATAACCACAATGTTGACATTCTTGTCTTATGTGAGTGCAACTCCAGCATCGCACATGCGTCACGCCAAATTAGGGCGATCATTCCGCGTGAGCGCCGGTATGGTGATTCATACAGCGGGGATGATTAAACTTACAAGGCATGGCAAATTAGATTCGACTTGTGGTTTGATGCGAAAGTTGTTCGAGGATGGTTTCGAGGATTATGGAATGTGTCGAACTATGATCACGAATAGGTAAACTCGGACTTGAGGCGAATAGATGTCATACGACTAGCAAGGATAGTCGACGGTAATGCATGAGTGATTCAAGTAGTAACGGCGTGTAATGTGCATAAGTGATTCGAGTAGTTATCGGCGCATCAGTGGCGCAGGGGTAGATAAATTATGGATTAGTAAATTACGTCGGATTGGATAAAGTTTCTTAGAAATTATCGGAAATTGATTTGGCTCAACGATAGGATATAGCATGGTTCGTTATAACTGTCCCTCGTTGATGATCTTCAATTATCGAGCGTAGTTTCGGGGCAGATGACCTTAGAAGACTTGACCGCCAAATCAAGTGAATGTTGAAGTCCCATAGGATGACCCTAAAGAAGTCGCATGAGAAATTTTGTCGAGGATAAGGAATGATGTAAACCCCCTAATTTATTAATTTATTTAATATTAGTCTTGTGTAATTTTTGCTAAAATACATGTATGCATAATATTAGGAGTGTAATGCATAGTATGGGTGTAAGTTTATATGATATATTTATATATATGTATATATGTGTGTGTGTGTATGTGTTGATTTATTAAGGTGTATATATTTATATATACATATATGTGGGAATATATGTGTATATAAATATACCTAATTATTGTATTATTGAAAAGAGTTTTAATTAGAAATAATAAATAAAATAGAATATAGTTATTAAATATAGTAATAATAGAAAATAGAAATTAGTTATAAAAAAAAAGAAAAAAAAAGAAAAAAAAAGGGGAATGAAAAAGTAATGAAATGGAAAAAAAAGTAAAAGAAAAAGGAAAAGAAAAAGAAAAAGGAAAAGAAAAAAAAGTCAACCACCCAAAAAAAATAAAAAAAGGGAGCGGGCCCCACCCCTCTTTATGGTTGCTGCAGCAACCGAACAAAATTTTTTTTAACCCGTGGGCCGTGGATTTTGTATTGGTAATAATAGTAGTAATAGGATTTCCGTCCCACTTGTTATATATATAACTTTTTTCACAAGCCTCAAAACCCTAATCTTCCAAAAAGAAAGTTGAGGCTGATTATACCCTCCTCAACTACGAATTCGATTTACCAGCGGCAGAGCTTTGTGCGCGACGAACGGAGCATCGGAAGTCAGCCCCGCGTCACCCACTGAGCAGTTTTCCCACTCAAGGTACCCTACTTCCCTACGACGTAACTTTTTACTCGTAGCACCGATTTTCGATCCGTAAAGTATTCTGGAAAGTAGACTTGACCCTCTTCGAGATCCTCCAGGTGGATTTCGAAAACAACCCATCGACTTGCTCAAAAAATCGAGACAAAGTTGAACAAAAATCTGTTTACTGTAACGCTATAAAACTGTTTTAAAACGACAACTTGTCGGTCAATTTTCTTGCTGCACAGTAAAGTAATGTAGGAACTAATTGAACACTTGTGAAGACAACCTAACCACGACTAAAACGCAACTAGTAGATCGGTATTTCAATTTCTATGCAGGAATTAAATCTATGTTAAACTTGTGTGAAAAACTGGTTTCAAAATAGTAAATTTTAGAGAATTTTGTCCGATATGGCGTGTGCCCCGACAAACAGGGCGACGTGGTCGCACGCCATATGCATCAAAAGGCGCGTATGGACGTCGCTGACATGTGGGAACTGACGGAACTCAGTTTCGTCGCGTATTCGCGACGGAATCAACGCGTATCCGTCAGGATACCCTCGTATCGACGATTTACAAACTTGTCCATAACTTCGTGTATAGTCGTCGAATCGAGACGAAAATTGTGCCAACAGGTCCGAATCAAAATTCTGGTCCTATATGCCAAGTTTGGTTCGATTCTGAGAAGGTCGAATCGGAACCCCTTTTTAGCGGGCCCGCGGCCCACTCAAACGGGCGATTTTGTACACGGCTCATCGGAATCCAAAACTGGACATACCGTTGAGTTCCTCTCCTCAAACTGAATCTGTGGACATGTAGTTTGATGACTTTAGAGACCGTAGATATTGGCACATATTTCGGTGCAAAGCGGATCCAACGACAGACATCGTTTTGACCTGAAATTACGATTTTGCCCCTGTTCCAGAATTTAACTTTTGGACAGGCGTTTCCTAGGCATATCTTATATTCCAAACTCGTTCGTGATATTTGTTGCAACATCCGGAGTCATCTGCGGGACTTGGCTTTTCTTGCTTCGTTTAATTGTCTGTTCGAGCTACTGGATTATTCTCTTTGCACATAACCTCAGGCAAGATACCTTGCCATTATACTATTTATATTCAGTTGTATATTATTACATATCACTGTTCATTTATTTCCAGTTTTTACCGTTCCTGATTTACTGTCTGCTCAGTGATATTAGATATACTTTGTTATTATCCTTTGACTGCATATGGACTTAGAGTTAAAAGACTACCGTCTGCAGTGTATCGCATATACCTTAACACAGTTGTACCACGAGGATGTGTGAGATGAGTAGCATATAGAGGTTCTTGTGTGTGGGCTGATCCCCCATGCGCATGCGATAGGGCTAATTGCTAATAGAGGCATGTTAGGAGACTTAGCAGTTAGTAGAGGTTTATGAGACATGGATGTGACTCTGTTAGGCATTGGATGGGAAGAACAGTTCTTTGACGTATGGGCCAAGTATGCACTTTCCTATTGCCTGTTATATCCGCGGAAGATACGGTCCTGGATCCTGATACTGATTTACTGCTGGCCTCTGACATTCGATGAATGTTATACTTTGAGGTCCCTGGTATCCTGATGGACCATACCTGAGATTACTGCTACTGAGCCAGAGTGCCCATGCATTGGAGGTTTGTTCTTAACTACATAAACACTGTAGTACGATTAGATTACCTTATTGTCGTCTTGTCACTTATTTCGGTTTGTGACATATTATATATTCAGTTTATTATGGCATGTTCTTTGTGTATCTTGTTACGTCCCTCTGAGGACCTGGTTATCTCTCCAAGTGTGTGCTTCTGTGATTTTACAGGTGTTCTAGCCAAGGCCGTGATCTTCTCCAATCTTTCGAAGACGATTGTGCTTGGTTCGTCTCATTATTTTATCGATCACTTCTTGTATATTTTATTTGAGATAGTTGGTAGTGGACTTTGTCTCCGCCCAACGATTGTATACATGACAAATTCAAAGTTGCTTTTATATCATTTATTTATCTAGTGGATGAGATTTAGTTATTATGGTTCTACTGCATTTTACAGCTTAGGTATACATACGAGTTTCCATATATTGGAGTATACTTCGTATGTATGCAGCTGGCATGGATACGTACCTAGTCCTAAGTATTTTGGGACTGGGGCATTACATGTTTTTGTGGTGGCCCATGCAGGTCGAGTTTGTCACTTCGATTACGTAATTGTACCGATGTGAGCCTGCAACATAGGATTAGAATCTAGGAATCTCATCCATACAGCTTGACCTCTTCCCTTGGCTTCAAATTTCGAAGTCTCGTTCGACTTCCTTGAATTGCCTCTTGCTTGATTCCTTTCTACCGTTGATTCTTATTTTTATGCTTAGTGTCAACTAGGAAGATGACTACACTAGTATATGCTCATAGGTCAAACACATGGCTAGAAAGGTTATATTGGCAATTGGAATACATTTAAGACACTAATTGAGTTAAAAGGTTTTTTTTAAGTGTGATTTAATGATTAGTAATTTGTAAAGTAGGATATTACCACGGAAAGTTTTTAACCTTGAGATTTCTAAATAGTAAACACCAGAGGATTTATAGAATTTCATACTTGGTTTAAGAAATTGATTGATTTTCAAAGATTTGATATTTATGATTTATTGGATTATAGTTATACATCTTTGAACAAATATAAAATTTATTTGATTTTCGAGTTTTAATGTTCATGATTTATTGTATTATAGTTATGCACCTTGAACAGTTATAAATTTGGTTTGAAAATGATCTTAGCTTTTAAAAATGGTCGTAGGAATTATTTAAATGGAGTTGTACAACTTGCGATTTTCGTGTTTATAAAATTTTAAGGGGAAGTAATGACGGTGAATTTTGGTTTAAAATATTTGAAAGTTATGAAAACAATTTTGAGAATTTTTCTTTATTTTAAATTGTGTCCTATGATTGAGGATTTACAAATCTATTTAGATTTTTGGTAAAAAAAAAAGATTTTGACTGATAAGATTATTTGAAAATTTAGTTTAATGTGGGATCGCTAATATATATTTTTTTTTTTGAGAATTTCGAAGGATGTGATGGAAAGTTATTTTGATTGATTAAAGGAAGTTACCATTTAAAAGTTGTGAGTTTGTTGGAATAACATAGCATAAATAAAAGTTAAAATTGATGAGAGAATTGAGCTTAATTTTTGAGATTGCTTTTATTATGCTAAGAGTTTTATTATAAATTATTTGAAAATTTTAGAGTGTTAAATTTTTGATTGATTGTGAAATTTTTTTATGGATTCGTAAATTATGAACTCTTGAGTTAAATAGTTGAATTTAAACGTTAATTTTGGAAAATGTTAGTAGTAACGTGATAAAATTTTGCTTTGAAATTTATGAGAGTGATTTAAATTTTTATGATGAATTTGAACGGCTTGGAATAAATACAAATTTTGGTGGTATATTTTTGAAAGTTTATTTTTTAAAACTTTTGGAGGAAACTTGAGTTAAAATATTAATGATAGGCCACAAAGGTAGCCCTAATGAGTTAGAAGTATTCGACACTAATTGTCATGTCACTTATGACCATGATAGTAGTATATACACAAGTGTTGTTAGTCATCTACCAAGCTATGTGACTGAATTTTTACCTCGACTTACTCGACCTTCCTTCAATTCTAGATCTTTTAATTGCGACCTTCTAACCCATTTGCAATTTGAATAATGAGTTAATGGTTCCTTAATTGTATTCATCTAGGAGACTATCTTCTCTCTGGAATTGTATTCCTAAATTATTTTACTGGATTCTTTAATTAATTTTATTTCATGCTTTAACTTGGTCTTCTTTATTTTTGTGCATTAATTATCACCTCGTGAACTCCCACTTTCTATTTTTGAACTTCTGGCGTCCCCTACCGTGACTTGTATATTTGGAGTACAACACTACACTTTTCCTCCCAACAAATTTCATATATAAGACCTAGACAAGTCCACCTTCATGTAGATATATCATGTCCCACTAAACACGTCTCCTTGTACACTATTTTCATGATATGACCTTATGGTCAAAATGGCCAACTATAATCTTTACCATGATACCGATATATTTTTCGACCACGGATAGGGATTCAACCTCGACTCAATTCTTTCGACCCGATATGTGATTGTGTTCTATTTGTCTCCTAAAAATGCCTAACTTGTACTTTATCTTGATTGCTTAACCCATTGTCTCATCCCATTACTAGCTTAACCCTTGTAAGTTGGGTAGAATACCTCACGGCCCAACAAAGCCTTTGTCCTTGTGACCCATATTGATAAGTTTGCTTAGACTATAAGTTCAGAGGACCCTAGGTTAGTCAACCAAGACAACTGTATAGGCCCAAACTTCGGGCGAGCCTTGATTTTAAAAGATCTTGGACTATTTAAAATCCCTTCATCAGTACCTCCCTTGCTCATATTTTGACTATTTTATGCTGCTAATGTAGCTTCAGTTTTGCAAGCTTATTCCGTTATCAAGCTTGATCATGACATATTTTATTGGGTGCACCCACTAACATATTGTCTAATCAGAACCGGTGCATTATGGTCTGATCAACCTATTGCACTTTGGTTCGCCTTTATATATTATTCTACGTGGATGGAGACATAGTTAAACTTGCCCTAGAGTCTCATCCGCGACAGCCTTGGCAATTCTTTTTTGAAATATTTCGCCGCTATGAACCCCGCAATTCGTACTCAATATATAACACCGTCGTTGAAACCTTTGTTGTTCTTGTCTTTTACTTATTTTGGAAAGACAAGGCACTATACTTGCAAGATAGACTCAAGGTATCATCTTTGGTTGTCCAATCTGTTAATTATACGCAAATGTAGATAGTCACCGACCGACTCATGTGGCTCTATCCTCGCCTTTAACTACTCTTTACTTTCTCAAACCTAGAACTGTTATCGTGCCCTCCCAATTATTCTTGAGCACTCGAAAATGATTCTAATCGTTCACTTAAATCCAACTCTCAACCAAGACGATTAGTATCCGTTTTGTCTCAGGGTACCACATATCCAATTGTCATTTTTTTTTCTTTGAACTACCGAATTCTTTGCCACTCTTTAATTCGTGTTATCCAAATTGTTATCTTCACTAGCGACCCTCAATCAATCCCATAACTCTGATGAATTTTTTTTGTGTGACGAATTAACAAGTTCTTAAATGCATAGTTGTGTTGAACGTCGTTTTATCGCCTCCTCCAAAATATAATTATATTTTGGTATTGACGAACTCTTCCTATCCCACAACCCTATCCACCCTATTAATCCTAAATTTCGAGGATGAAATTTCTTTAAGTTGGGTAGGATGTAAACCCCCTAATTTATTAAATTATTTAATATTAGTCTTGTGTAATTTTTGCTAAAATACTTGTATGCATAATATTAGGAGTGTAATGCATAGTATGGGTGTAAGTTTATATGATATATTTATATATATATATATGTGTGTGTGTGTGTGTATGTGTTGATTTATTAAGGTGTATATATTTATATATACATATATGTGAGAATATATGTGCATATAAATATACCTAATTATTGTATTATTGAAAAGAGTTTTAATTAGAAATAATAAATAAAATAGAATATAGTTATTAAATATAGTAATAATAGAAAATAGAAATTAGTTATAAAAAAAATAAAAAAAGAATAAAAAAAAGGGGAATGAAAAGTAATGAAAAGGAAAAAAAAGAGGAAAAGAAAAAGGAAAAGAAAAAAAAAAGGAAAAGAAAAAAAAAGTCAACCACCCAAAAAAAAGGGAGCGGGCCCCACCCCTCTTTATGGTTGCTGCAGCAACCGAACAAAAAAAATTTTAACCCGTGGGCCAGGGATTTTGTATTGGTAATAATAGTAGTAATAGGATTTCCGTCCCACTTGTTATATATATAACTTTTTCCACAAGCCTCAAAACCCTAATCTTCCAAAACGAAAGTTGAGGCTGATTATACCCTCTACAACTACGAATTCGTTTCACCAGCGGCGGAGCTTTGTGCACGACGAACGGAGCATCGGAAGTCAGCCCCGTGTCACCCACGGAGCAGTTTTTCCACTCAAGGTACCCTACTTCCCTACGACGTAACTTTTTACTCGTAGTACCGATTTTCGATCCGTAAGATATTCTGGAAAGTAGAATTGACCCTCTTCGAGATCCTCCAGGTGGATTTCGAAAACAATCCATCGACTTGCTCAAAAAATCGAGACGAAGTTGAATAAAAATCTGTTTACTGTAACGCTATAAAACTGTTTTAAAACGACAACTTGTCGGTCAATTTTCTTGCTGCAAAGTAAAGTAATATAGGAACTAATTGAACACGTGTGAAGACAACCTAACCACGACTAAAACGCAACAAGTAGATCGGTATTTCAATTTCTGTGCAGGAATTAAATCTATGTTAAACTTGTGTGAAAAACTGGTTTCAAAATAGTAGATTTTAGATAATTTTGTCCGATATGGCGTGCGCCCCGACAAACCGGGCGACGTGGTCGCGTGCTATATGCATCGAAAGGCGCGTATGGACGTCGCTGACATGTGGGAACTGACGGAACTCAATTTCGTCGCGTATTCGCGACGGAATCAACGCTTATCCGTCAGGATACCCCCGTATCGGCGATTTACAAACTTGTCCATAACTTCGTGTACAGTCGTCGAATCGAGGCGAAACTTGCGCCAACAGGTCCGAATCAAAATTCTGGTCCTGTATGCCAAGTTTGGTTTGATTCTGAGAAGGTCGAATCGGAACCCCTTTTTAGCGGGCCCACGACCCACTTAAACGGGCGATTTTGTACACGGCTCATCGGAATCCAAAACTGGACATACCGTTGAGTTCCTCTCCTCAAACTGAATCTGTGGACATGTAGTTTGACGACTTTAGAGACCGTAGATATTGGCACGCATTTCGGTGCAAAGCGGGTCCAACGGCAGACATCGTTTTGACCTGAAATTACGATTTTGCCCCTGTTCCAGAATTTAACTTTTGGACAGGCATTTCCTAGGCATATCTTATATTCCAAACTCGTTCGTGATGTTTGTTGCAGCATCCGGAGTCATCTGCGGGACTTGGCTTTTCTTGCTTCGTTTAATTGTCTGTTCGAGCTACTGGATTATTCTCTTTGCACATAACCTCAGGCAAGATACCTTGCCATTATACTATTTATATTCAGTTGTATATTATTACATATCACTGTTCATTTATTTCCAATTTTTACCGTTCCTGATTTACTGTCTGCTCAGTGATATTAGATATACTTTATTATTATCCTTTGACTGCATATGGACTTAGAGTTAAGAGACTACCGTCTGTAGTGTATCGCATATACCTTGACACAGTTGTACCACGAGGATGTGTGAGATGAGTAGCAAGTAGAGGTTCTTGTGTGTGGGCTGATCCCCCATGCGCATGCGATAGGGCTAATTGCTAATAGAGACATGTTAGGAGACTTAGCAGTTAGTAGAGGTTTATGAGACATGGATGTGACTCTGTTAGGCATTGGGTGGGAAGAACATTTCCTTGACGTATGGGCCAAGTATGCACTTCCCTATTGCCGGTTATCTCCGCGGAAGATACGGTCCTGGATCCTGATACTGATTTACTGCTGGCCTCTGACATTCGATGAATGTTATGCTTTGAGGTCCCTGGTATCCTGATGGGCCATACCTTAGATTACTGCTACTGAGCCAGAGTGCCCATGCATTGGAGGTTTATTCTTAACTGCATAAACACTGTAGTACGGTTAGATTACCTTATTGTCATCTTGTCACTTATTTCGGTTTGTGACATATTATATATTCAGTTTATTATGGCATGTTCTTTGTGTATCTTGTTACATCCCTCTGAGGACCTGGTTATCTCTCCTGGTGTGTGCTTCTGTGATTTTGCAGGTGTTCTAGCCAAGGCCGTGATCTTCTCCATTCTTTCAAAGACGATTGCGCTTGGTTCGTCTCATTATTTTATCGATCACTTCTTGTACATTTTATTTGAGATAGTTGGTAGTGGACTTTGTCTCCGCCCAACGATTGTATACATGACAAATTCAAAGTTGCTTTTATATCATTTATTTATCTAGTGGATGAGATTTAGTTATTATGGATCTACTGTATTTTACAGCTTAGGTATACATACGAGTTTCCATATATTGGAGTATACTTCGTATGTATGCAGCTGGCATAGATACGTACCTAGTCCTAAGTATTTTGGGACTGTGGCGTTACAAATGATGTAGTGCATGTTGAGGATAAGTCTAAGCGAGTGAGTATCGTGTTTCGAAAGTTAGCGAGTAGCCTTCGACTAGATCGATAGGGTTAGAAAGTTTATGATCGATCGAATGGATACGCAGATAGACTTGGTTGGTCGATGATCGAATAGATGTTGAGGAACGTACTTAGCATAGGGATGCAGTAAGGCGATTGCAAGAATTTTGCAATGTGCAAGAGCAACGGATAGTAGAACGACCCTAAGAGCTGTGTTGTAGATCGGTTTGAGTAACAGATAGGCTATGTGTGTTGAGCGTGCTATCTATGTTACGAAATGAACTAGTCGGGATTGATTCGATAATTGAGTAAAGGATTCGTACTTGGTCGAGAATAGGAGATGGATGTATCGTAAGAGACCTTGGGTCGGGAAGATTGTTGCCTTTGAGCATCGTAGACTCAAGTGGACCTCTTGTGTCGGAAGAGATTAAGCACGATGTCTGGATAAGTTACCTAGCGGGGGCAGCCCTAGACGTGATGCGTAAGCAGTTCGAGAACGTGGGTCGTGTTGGGATAGTTGTGTACGAGATTTAGTACGGATTGTAGGCAAAGGAATTTGTGACATGTTGGACTTAGTCCATGTCGTTAAGGTCAAATGTTAAGAATGATTGGATGAAGGATTTGAGTTATGTAAGAGATAGAAAATGGTTGGGCGAGTAGGCATTGTGGAGAATTGTTGCGATCAGATGCACAATGACTTGATGCAGTGTGAGTGTTAGGTGGCCAGCGAGAAACTTATGAGATCGAACTAATAGTTTCGAGTTAAGTTATGTGCAAGATGTTGGAAGATGATCGCATGTTATGGAATAAACATACGAGGAGTATTTTGGGAATAGGCGCTAAGATATGACTAAGTCGAGTACGGACTGATTGGTGCTTGAGGATTTAAGTGGAGCTTGTTAGTCGTCCCGATATCCTACAATTAAGATTGACTGAAATGCATATATTGGTGGAATGCCTAAAATATGTGTATGATCCAAACTAAGTTGTATGATTCCAATAATAGTAGCACGAGATCGTAAAACGATCTAGCAAAGCACTTGGATTTAAGTGTTGGTTTCGGTTCGAGGACGAACCTTGTTTTGAGTGGTATATTATGTAATGCTCTGCTCCGCACGGTGCATTATGATGAGTCATTGACTCGAAGAGTTACGTTGACCCGATGAGGTATCGATACGAATCGATGCAAGAGTTACGTTGGCTAAAGGTAAGCTTTGAGTCGATTGGAATCTATAAATCGAATCGATGCAAAGGATAAGTCCCATTTGAGAAAGTGCTAATTTTAGTTGATCTGGTGTGCAGGCTATGCCTTTATGCTGGATTACGGATTGTGGCATGGGCGCGATAGGCCAAATCAACCGAGTAGTTCAAAGGAATGGCTAAGTCCAAGAGTTAGCTATGCAACCAAGTTATGGAAGCGAGCCGCATCAACTCGGCAGAACGACAAGGCATATCGGCTTAAGGTGGGCGGGTTCTTGACTCTCTCTCCCTATTCCTTTACGATTAATAAAAATATATCATTGTATACGTAAGTAGCTATTGAGTTAGCGAGCGTGGCTCGGGCGAATTAAGGTCTCAGTATGTGAACACTAAGGTAGAACATCGAACATTGAACAATTGAAGCGACGTACATCAAGTGTACGGGTTGCGGTAGGATAATGATGGTAGAACATTGAAAGATGATATTGAGATGTGCATCACGTGCACGGCTCCGAGAACATTGAATACTAAGTCTAGAACATTGATTATGGCGTTAAGCGTGCCGTCGTGCACGAAAGCTACGAAATGACTAAGTAACAACGGAACCACGGTTATGTGAATAACTTATGAATGGAATGCGTTGAGTATGAGTACGAGATGTCTAAGCCGTTGAGTGTCGTGCATCAATACGGATGTGTTGGGACATAATGCCGTCGGAACTTGAGATAGAGAGAACGGATTATGTTTACGGAACATGAATATGTTTATGAAGCATGAATATATTTATGGAACGTAAGATTTGGTTGGAATGATATGACTTGTATGCTATGGCACGTATTGCATGGTCAATGGACTCGGATGGCCCGTGCACGGGTGCGGCTTCCCTCGGACGGTTACGACCGGGGCACCGGGACCGTTCGGCCTATGAGGGAATTATGTATGGTATTTATGGTGCACATCATTCGGACGGGTTGCGACCGTCCAGTGTTGTGATAAGCTATGATATCAGTAAGTTTGGGATCCTTCGGATATTGGGCTAGCAACCCGTATCGAAGCGATCATAGGCTTACACATAAAAGATGCCAAGTCCATTACGGTGCGAAACACCGTGACCTTCATATAGATAGGGCCGGTGGGCTGAGAAGAGAGTTGGGTGCAGGCACAGGGCCTGCCACCCTTATACATATGTCTAAGTTTATGGTTGGTTGGTTGATGAATCGTATGATTGGTTATGTAAGTTCTAACCATTGCAGGCTAGGCGAAAGGGGACGGAGCTATGCACAATTCACTATGTTTATGTTTCAGATTATGTCTAACTTTATCTGCTGCAGGAACACGGTGTAGGATACCTTTACGATAAGTTGCTATACATTGAATATTGCCATAAAACTGATCCTAAGGCTAAATAGAAAGATCACAAATTAAGATGCATATTTTACTAAATATATTTAGTGTTTGGTTTGGGTGCGAGCGGGTCTTGATCAGTGCGAAGCGAGGACGAAAGCACTAATCCTCCACTAGTTTATGTGTAGGTTCAGGGTTATGATCAACTCAGGACGGGGCTTGGCTTGGACGCACCGAGGCATAGAGTCCTTAGCGTTCAAGAGGAGCTACCGCATAAGCGCTCGGACTTGCGACATGAAGATGTTCGGCCGAAGACTACTAGGTGGCTATAAAGAGGCATAATGTATGGAACAATGTAATCCTTTCTGAGCTAGAGAGATCATGAATGTTGTAGCCAATTGGCATATATGTTGGGCTATTCAGAGCCTTTGTAATCTTCAGTTTGTTATCAATAAAAGAGCTTCTTATGTTATAATTTGTTTTCTTTCGCTGCTTATGTTATCAATTTGAGATAAATACTATGTGAACCTGTTATCTTGCCTTGCATGAGCGCAACTCCAGGCTCGTGCGGCATCACGCCCCAGCGGACGATGATTCGGGTGAAATCTAGCGAGGACGAGCGATTTTCCGGATCGGGGCGTGACAACACTCAGGAGTGATCGGGAGACTAGTTAGTAGACTTGGTTTAGTTTTCATATTTAGAACTTGAATTGTAATAACTTGAGAAATGAGTTTGTATTGAGTTTGTTTGAGATATTATTATTTAGTAGTTTATAATTGTTGTTGTTTAGTCTTTATTTATAAACTTCTGTGTTATCTTATCGTGCTTAGACTGTGATTGAGATTTCATTATATCTATACTTATCCTCCGTTCGGAGTTAAGATTTGACAAGTACATTATATAATTGCGTGAGTTGTTGATTAGATAGTAACCTAGGACAGCGTTCTACCGTCGATACTGTGGCATAGGCTGGACGTACCCACTTCTCGTGCCCCTACACTAGGTGCGGGTCGTGACACATTTTTAGTGGTGGCCCATGCAGGTCAAGTTTATGTAGTAGTATTCGAACTAGAGTATCACTACAGCCTGCGATAGGATTGTGAGATAGGCTTTAACGGAGAGGTATTCAATCACAGTTAGGAAAATTATGCTTCAAATCATGCCATCTACATATCGTACTGATTTGTCTTCTTTGAAATAAACTGTCCTCCTTTGATTATATCGATTCCTGCTCAGTATTGACTTCCTTTTTTGATCCGTCTTCAGGATGGTGGAGACACGATCACATCGCTCTGGTATAGCAGCCGCTGGAGAGGGGTCTGCCACCTCTCGTCTAGTACAGCAGCCTGCTGGGACTGTAGCATCTTCTATTCCTTATCTGACAGGAACGACTGCAGCCATTGGGGGTATGCCTCCACCTGTTCGGAGGATGACTCCAGTCATTCCTGAGATGTTTCAATAGAAGCATCAGCAGCCACCTGCGGGGATGGTTGATGCTGGCCATCTATTTTCCTTTGTGGAGAGGATTTCGGAGTCCCACCAGCAGCAGCAGCAGTGCCAGACTACCGACTTTCGTCAGGGTATAGACGAGGCTCACCAGCTGGTCAGGACGACAGTGGAGATGGTTACCGTACAGCCACAGGGAGGACAGACACATCAGTGCCATCAGAGGACGCCGGGTTTTTAAGAGTTTTAGAAGATGCGTCCGAGGGATTTCCTTGGTACAGAGGGCATCCACTATGCGGATGACTGGATAAAGCACATAGAGGAGATATTTCGGCTAGCAGAGATACCAGTCCGACTTCAGATAGAGGTGGCAGGCAGCCAGATACAGGACCTGGCCCGCACCTGGTACCAAACAGACCCCCGAGTAGGAACCGAGGGACAGACTTGGGCAGCCTTCAAGGAGCTGTTCAAGGAGCAGTTCTTTCCAGACGTAGCACTTGGAGGCATAGAGGCACAGTTTGAGAGCCTGGTTCAGGGGAACCAAACAGTCGAGGAATATGCTGGAGAGTTCTGCCGGCTGAGCAGATTCATTGAGGACCTGAGCGAGAAGACAAAGGCGAGGATATTTCGCAGAGGTTTGATCAGAGAGGTTCGATCATTGACTAAGAGTGACAGGGATGCTTCTTTTGTGGAGATCTTAGCAGGATCTATGGCGGCAGAGGACGACCTGGGGCTGAAACTGAAGAGAGGTCGGGACTTTTAGGGAGCCAGTAGCAGCGGAGGCCAGGCCAAGAGGCCTCACATATAGATTCAACAGGTGCAGGCACCAGTGAGAGTACAGTAGACACAGCATCAGCCTAGAGGAGAGGACCGCAAGGTGCAGAATTGTGTTTACTGCAAGAGGGAAGGGCATGCTTGGGAGACTTGTTATAGGAGGCAGAAGGTTTATCTGTTCTGTGGAACTGCTGCTCATCAGGTCAGGGATTGCCCTACTGCACCCGTACATGATGGAGCACCGGGGCAGAGAGAGGGAGTTAGGCCACCTGTAGCTCAGCACCAGAGGGGTGGAGCTTTTGCTATGGCAGTCGAGGAGACTGACACTGCAGGTGACGGGTTATCTGGTTTGACCTCCTTGTTCTTCTCTCCCACCTTCACGTGTGATTTCCATTAGTACCTGTCAGGATATTCTTGTGATATGCTAGATAGCATATTTATCTTGTTCGAGACTGTGGAATCACGACCAGTAGGACTATGATTGCATATTATCCTTCGACCTTGTTTGATTGGGAGTTTGACCTAGGAGGAGTACGATCATCTTAATTTTGAGGACAAAATTCTTCTAAGGGGGGTAGACTTGTAACATCCAGTTTTTCAAATGAGGGTAATTTTAAAATTTTGTTATTATAATCATTTAATTATGATATTTAAATCATATTGTGATTTTTAGTGATTTTTAATTAATTTAAAACTATTTAAAGTATTGAATTGTGATTTTGATGGTTAACTAGTTAAACCCTAGTTTTGCTAAGCCTAGAGACTAACCATGACCATGGGAGCCTAGTCATGTGATTAGAATGTCATATTACTACTTTTTAGCCTAGGGATATTTTGGTCATTTTGACAATTTTTTGAATTTGTAATTTATATTAATTAAATGTTATGCTAATCCTTTAGTTAAGCCTTAACCTAGAAGTTTAACCTAACCTAGATTAGTCTTGAGGTTAGAATCATGGTTAGAACATTCCTACTAAGTGCCAAGGTTAGTAATATCTAGATATTCCTAGATAAGATATTTTCCTTTTGAGATATTTGTAAAAAGAAGCCTTGAACCAATAGGAAGGCTTGGAATTGGGTAGAAGAACCTCAACCACTAATCTACATCTAACCCTAACCCTAATTCACTATTGTGGCAGCCATACAAGCCCCCCCTCCTATAAAGTATCATCTAGTAGCCATTGCCTCTCGTTTTTTAAAACCTAGAAGAACCCTACCTTGTTCTTCCCTAAACTTCTCCTAATTAATCCAAATTGAGCCCAAATTGAGTCAAATCAATTGCATCATCATCACCAACATTAGAGGAGACTTGTGGGTGCTTGCTAGCGAGGTTTGAGGACGTTTGAACCGTAGTAAATCAAGGAAGACGTCAATCGAGGCTCTTTACATTGAGTTTGAACACTCAATAGGTAAAACCCTACAAACCCTAATAAATTCCTAATTTCTTCCCATAGATGCATTCATTTAGGGTTCTCCTAGGTGTAGCCCAAGTTTGGTAGGATCTCGTGTCCATTTCGTGTCCGTATCGGACACGTATCGGTGTATTTAAATGCGTGTTCGATGAAATATCACATAGAAATAGATTTTGGTAATTTTCAAAACTAATTACATGTATGTGTAGCCAAACATGTGTATATTACAACCCTAAATGACTGAGTCAATTTTACGCATGTTTGGACACAGTTTTACCACTCGAATACGTAGCATGAGACACCACACGGGGCTCATGTAGTGTCCTGCTGCTCGGATGTCCTAGAGGACACAAAACGACACCCCGACACCTGAAAATTGGTGTGTGGGTGCAGGCAATCACTGACACTATGCACGTAAAATTTGAGGCAATATTATCGAGTGGTTTGAGAGATATTCGATCTGCACTGTCTCGACCACATGCACACAAGCACGCACAAGTGCCACTAATATGCACTTTGTGCGTGGACATGAGGACACTTGGACTCGTGTCAGGCTACCCTAACCCTAGACCTAGACCTAGACTAAGTGGGGACACGACCACGTGTCCTCTTGTGGACTATGTCGTGTCCAATCTAGACCAACCTGGCCGCACGACACTTAGCACGCACAGTGCACTGTTTGCTGATACCACATGTTTCATGACATATTCGACACTTCGTGTCCCATTTGCTGGACTCGGGGACACGAACAGACCCCCACCTATGTTGGCATGTATTTTCTCTATATTTCTAATGGATTAATTAGGTTTTCAAATGATTTTTGGTTCCATTTGTTGCGTGACTGATACATGTTTTAAAAGACAGTTTCAAATGTGTTTCAAACCATTTCCCTGATCAAATTGCCATATTAATTTATTTACACATGTATTAGAATACTGAATGTTGGATTATGTTTGGTGTTTGAGAATTGGATTTTGAATGGGTTGGGTGAGTTAACTGTGGTTAGTTATATAACCTGAAAATTCATGACCTAGTAGATGGTTAAAGTTGGGATTAAATTGAAAACTGGAATAAAGTTACTGAACTCAATCAATTAAAACCTGAGTTTTCAATTTGAGTGTTAAGCCTGAGTTTAAATTGACTAACCTGAATTTACCTATGTTTGTTAACTAAGATTTCAATCAACTTTTAAAGTCTGAGATTCTAGTTAGAAAGGAACCCTGAGATTTTAATATTTATAACTGAGTTAACATGAACTGAGAATAGGATATAAAATTGGAAATGCATAGACAGTAAACTGGGATGGGTTGGGATCGAGTTTCAGGTTTTGATGGTACATGTATGGGTTCTTCTTAGTTCGGTATGCTGAATTGAGTGGGTATCATTTAGTAGTAAGTGAGTGTATAGATTTGTGGGTGTATCTCGAAAATGGTTATAGTACTTGGGGGTCTCCTTTGTTGCCACCCAGGCTTGGGGCCATTTGGCCGTTTCTAGGTGATGACCTATATTGGCCATCCTGGAATTGGTAATTTGTTATATGGTTTGGTTTGGTCTAGCCTTGGTTTCAGTTGCTATACAGGGCAGTAGCAGAAGGGCACCCTGCATTAGCTTGGCATGGCAGCAATGCACTGCCTTGGCCTTGGTCCTGGCCTTGTTAGCATATGCAGCAGCAGCAGGGCAGCAACAATGCACTGCATGTACTGTAATGCAGAAGGCAGTAGCAGGGGTCCTACCCCTTAGGTATGGTCACTTGGTAAGAGGTTAAGGGTTGGTAAGCTAAGGTGGAGTTTTGGTTCACATTTGGATTGGGTTAGAGAGTAGAAAGGATATATATATATATATATATATATATATATATATATATATATATATATATATATATATATATATATATATATATATATATATATATACATATATATATCTATTATACAAAACACAAAGGTTTTTGAATCCTAGGGCTGATTGTGCCAAGATAAAGAGTGGTTGGAATTTAATCTTGGTGAATCAACGGTTGTGAAATTTTATGGGGAATCCAAAGAGTAGGGTTTGCACTCATAATGGTTGTGGATGAGCATTATTGAGAGTGAGATTTTATGGGGAATGAGCATTATTGAGAGTGGGGTTTTATGGGGAATCCAAAGAGTGGGGTTTGCACTCATAATGGTTGTGGATGAGCATTATTGAGAGTGGGGTTTTATGGGGAATCCAAAGAAAATTCACATCCAGCAGTGGTTAGGATTTCATATTTTGATGGAGGCCTCATAATTATTATTGTTCGTTTAAAATTGGGGGTCCAAGATTTTGAGGGGGAATACCTTAAATGAACCATGCCCTATGGGCACGGGTTATGACTAGTATATATATATATATATATATATATATATATATATATATATATATATATATATATATATATATATATATATATATATATATATATATATAACTGTGGTATAGGATATCACCTATGTGTATGGTATGGGTTACCTGTTGTATTAGAGTAGGATATTACCTATAGCCTATAGGTAGAGTATATGATAGGTTTTGACATAGGCTATCTTCTATAGGTAGGGTATTACCTATTCTAACGGTTACTTAGTGTTTTACCAAGGGAGAATGTGTGGGGAAAGGCCATAGAGATTTGGTAGTTGCGTAATACATGGTTTTACCTAGAGTGAGTGGATAATGGCATGGGATATATGTGATAAGGTGGAGAGGGTTAAGGTTGTGACATTACATATTATACATTACACATATATGTATATGTGTAATGTCTATATAGATTATGTCTATATAGATTATGTTATAGGTTATGTGTGGTATGGAATATGGTTATGAATTAGAGTGAGTTAGAGTAGAGGCCCTAGTGTAGTACTTTACATCTATGTTATGTGTAAATGCCCATATAGATATATGTGGGTTACCTTAGATGTGTGTTATGGTATAAGAAGAGTTGAGTAGATAGTTTACCTTTGACCTAGAGTTGACCAAAAGTCAACATTAAGCCGAAATGTGACCAATTGACCTAATTTGACTAGATGTTGACTTGGGTTGACCCAGAGTTGACCAAGTTTGACTTAGACCTAGTTTGACCTAGACAGTTGACCAGGTTGACTTAGAGTTGACCTTGACCTAGATTAACCTAGAAATTATGTAGATTGTATCGTAAACTTCACTACCTTACTTTAAACACATTATAACC
The DNA here is from genome assembly GCA_029216955.1 of Iris pallida. Lineage (NCBI taxonomy): Eukaryota > Viridiplantae > Streptophyta > Magnoliopsida > Asparagales > Iridaceae > Iris > Iris pallida. The sequence continues at coordinate 18,151,942 of JANAVB010006800.1, forward strand.
CATATTGCTCTATTTAGGACATTGTGACTCCGGTGCAGACATCTGATATTACACTACTCTATTCAGAGTGTCAGGCGAGTACATTCTCTGATAGTTCTTTCATTTACTTGTCAATTATTGTACTTTAGTTCTAGTAAGTTCTATTTGATTCTTGTTACAAACACGTATTGTTATTACTGAATTCATGTATACGACACACATACTTTACTCGTCTTGCCTCTATTATTCGAATCACCAATCGAATCACTATTCGAACAACCTATTCGCATCTTTATGTGCTGGTTGGACTTGTATTCGCCTTATGTGTTGGATTATGGATTCATTTGTATTAGACTGGGTGGGGAAATATTGATTAGACATGTAGACATATCCCCCTATTCAAATCACCCCTCTATGAATGATATTCGAACGATAGCCATCCCACACTTGGCAGAGTGTGCGATGTGCCGTATTACCTACAGCCGTTTATATGTCGATCTCGGTATTTTAAAACACACTTGGAGAATTTATTCGAATCATTGTTAGATCATCATGTGAATCATTATTCATATCACCTTATTCGAAACACCTTATTAGAACAATGATTAGAATCAAATTCGACTCATCTTGTATTAGACTCATATTGGGATTACACTAGACTTATATTGTACTGTCTAGACTCATCATGTTACTCTAGTTCAGCTAGATCTTATTTTACAGTCTTCATTGCCATGCTTCTCCTCTTGTTTAGTTACCTTACTTTTCTTGTACCTTAACTGCTTCTCTACTTTATTACTCGTACAAACTGTCATGTTCATCAATACAACTGTCTATAACTGCTTTATAGTTCTCTGTCATTTACTTGAGATTTCTTGAATTGTACTCGTTCCTGTCCTGACTGGACCTGTTAAAAATATTACAAATGATTGCCCTGAGGACATTTGTCCTACTTGCCTTGGAGTAGGAGATGACTTAGCTACCTATGGCCCCGACATTCAGGAGTGATCGGGAGACTAGCTAGTAGACTTGGTTTAGTTTTCATGTTTAGAACTTGAATTGTAATAACTTGAGATATGAGTTTGTATTGAGTTTGTTTGAGATATTATTATTTAGTAGTTTATAATTGTTGTTGTTTAGTCTTTATTTATAAACTTCTGTGTTATCTTATCGTGCTTAGACTGTGATTGATATTTCATTATATCTATACTTGTCCTCCGTTCGGAGTTGAGATTTGACAAGTACATTATATAATTGCGTGAGTTGTTGATTAGATAGTAACCTAGGACAGCGTTCTACCGCCGACACTGCGGTGTAGGCTGGATGTACCCACTTTTCGTGCCCCTATACTGGGTGCGGGTCGTGACACTATAGATGTCTGGTGACTCGTCACTGTAAAAGTAATACATAAACTTAGTTTTCATACTAAGTTACACACTAAGACACTAGTTGTGCGACACGACTTTCTGACTGGATACCTAGCCAAATGGTGACTTTAGCATAGGAGACCAATGTAGGGTGACACAATACCTAAAATAACTTTCTAGGGCCTTTATACTATGGTAGGGCGAGGTCCAATACTACAATATCCCAAAATCACACAAAACATCGTAAGTAGTAATTAATCAATAATTAAATCAGACTGTACACTGTGTTCCAACAATTATTAAGATAGAAAAAAGCTCAAATATACATAAAATAAAGTACCAAAATGATCCTTGTTAATTATTAAAATTTACACTAATTTTTCTGGAATTTATAAACCGTCATAGATATTTATTAAAAATCAGTAAACATAAGTATCCTGAAAATGAGTTCTATTTTCCTATTTTTATAAAATGCCAAGATACAAATTAAATCCTGGAAAAATTATTCTAAATTGGCTAAATTAACATAGTATTTAAATAAAAAATTTCACAGATTTTTACAGCAATTAAATATATATATATAAATTCAAAAACAGCAAGTAATAATTTCTGGAAAATAATTAATTAATTATTTAATATTTTATCCACGTATTCGAAATTGAACCGAAGTCCAGATACGGGACCCAAAGCCATGAATCAAGTCCGATATGACTCGTACAGGCCTTGAATATATTTAGACACATTTGGGCCTAAAAATCTATGCTAGATTTGGACACCAAATGGCCATGATTAATAAAATACAGTAATTCAAATATATATATTAAAGTATTTTAATAATAATATATTTTAAAGTGGTAAAATATACAAATCATAAAATTATATAATAAAATAACTTGTGAATTTACACATAATGACATTTTGCACAAAATTGTATTTGAAATATATATACATATACAACCAATACATTTATATATATACATAAATATATAGATATTTATATATATATAATGAATATATATATAATAAATATACATATATATAAATACTTAATATAAAATATATATATACATATATAAATATAGTATATATATTATATATATAACAGTATATATAATAATATATATATAAATACATATACATATACATATACATATACATATACATATACATATACATATATACATATATATAAATACATATATACATATATATATATATATAATAAAATTAATAAAATAAAAACAAAACAAAAAAAAATGAAAGGGGGGCTCGAACTCGGCCCACTGGGACAGAGGGTGGGTTTGAGCGCCACTCGGCTGACCTGGGGGCCAGCTCAAGCTTGTTGGTCAGGTTAGGGTTTAGGTTAGTTTTATAATGATTTTAAGATAATGGGTTTTAAACCCAATAACAGATTTTTAAACCCATTAACCCATAGTCCTGTGTCTTCGTGTCCTGACAGTTAGGGACACGAAGACACACGAGTCCAGTATCCCAGGCGTGCACGACACGTACGACACGAACTGGCCGTGTCCGAACTCACTCACGCACTGCTCGTGTCTAGGCGAGTCTAGTGTCGTAAAATACGAGACACGGGGGGAAGCGACACTTACGTATCCAGTCGAACGGGCTGTCGAAGCTACGACAAGGCGGAGGAAGCGTCGGGGTCGGTGGCCAAGGGTGGCGCTGGGTTCGTCACGTTGTGGCGAATAATATGGTGGTGGATCACGACGGCAGTGGCTGTAGCGGTGGCGCTAGCAAGGGGCTAACTCCGGCGAGCTTTGTCGGAGAAGAAATAGGGTAGGGCGGTGGCTAGGGTGGTCGGGGTGGTGTTTAGGGTTAGGGTTTAGGTCGGGGTGCTTTTATAGGCTGGAAAGTCGGTCGAATTAGGACTAGGGTTACGAAAAATTAGGGTTTAGGGTTAGGGTTTCGGTGGGTTAGCCGAAGATGGCGACAGGGAAAGGCGGTGGTCGGGGTGCTCGTTTAGCAGAAACCCCCCTCCAAAACTAGATATTACAAAACCCCCTACTGCCTTAGTTAATAAAATTTCTAAATTGCAAATAGCCCCCCCCCCCCTCCGATGTTGCTCTGTACAAATTTTATTTGTACAGACAAAATAAATTTGTAAATAGTATTTAAAACAATTAAAATAATTATAAATTGATATTAAAACAATTTAAATAATTTCAAAATGATATGTTTAGCTTTAAAAATCATTTTAAAAATCATTTAAAAATTCTAGAAATTTTTTAATAATTATAATAACTTATTTTAAGGATATAAATGCTATTTAAAATTATAAAATAATATTTTAAAATCTAGGGGCTTACAAATCTTTCCTCCTTAAAAAATTTTGTCCTCAAAATTCATAAGGATAGAAGACTCTACAAATATTTAATATAGCAAACAATGCAAACAATGACTAAGGCTACTATTAAGACTAATCTCTAAGGTATCAAGCGGGAATGGGTGGTTCCCTCACGGCTGTTGGGTCGAACAAGTAAGGATATCTCTCCCTCATGTCCGACTCCCTCTTCCAAGTAGATTCCCCCGGAGAGTGACGGCTCCAAACTACTCGTACCAAGGGTATGACTTGGTTCCTCAGCCTCTTCTCCCTCCTGTCCAATATCTCCTCTGGCTGCTCTGTAACTGCAAGGCTCGGTCCGATCTCCAACTTTGAATGATCTAGCACATGGCTGGGGTCTGGAACGTATCTCCTCAGCTGAGACACATGAAAGATATCATGAACTCCTGCTAGGTTGGGTGGAAGTGCAACCCTGTAAGCTACCTCTCCGATCCTCCCAAGTATTTCGAACGGCCCAATGTATCTGGGGCTCAACTAGTCGCCTCGTTCGAACCGGATCGTCCCTCTAGTAGGTGATATCTTCACTAACACCATATCTCCGTCGGTGAACTCCATCGGTCTGCGACTAGCATCGGCCCAGTATTTCTGCCTGTCCTGAGCTGTAACACCCCATTTTCCAGATGAGGATAATTTTGAAATTTTGTAATTATAATTATTAATTATTGATATTTGATTCACATTATGATTTTTAGTGATTTTTAATAATTTTTTTAAACTATTTTAAAACTGCCTTAAATCATGACTTGTGATTTTGATGTGCTGCCAGTAAAACCCTAGTGACTGCATGACCTAGAGCCTAACCATATCATTAGTATGATTTAATTATCATTTTTAGCCTAGGGGTAATTTGGTCATTTTGACTTATTTGAATTATTTGATGATTTAATGAATTGGTGAATTCTAGTTTGACTTTGACTTGCTGAGACCTAGTGGACTAGCCTAGAATCTAACCCTAGCTATGGTAACCCTAGTCTAACTTGAGTTATCCTAGTTTAGTCATTAGAGAATAGTTTTAGAATGAGGGAATTTGGTTTAGTGAATTTAAGTCATGGCTTGTGGTTTCATGAAATGACTTATGGCTTAATTATTTAATTAATCATGACTTAAGCCCATGGGACATTTAGTGAACCCTAACCCTAATTTTTGAGCTTATGACCAGCCACATAGGGATCCCCACCCTATTTAAACACTTATTCATTAGGACTTGCCTCTTTTTATCATTCCAACACTTGGAGAAAAGAAAGTTATTTTTTCCCCTTCCAAAAATTCCCATTTATTCATTTGATCTTCTTTTTCATCCTAGTCTTTTGCATTAGGTTCTAATTTTTGTATATTTAATATTTCTGGAGGTTAATCTCAGTTTTGGGCTCATTTGGAGCATTTGGCCATCAAGAGAAACACCCCTCATTTGGAACTTTTCCATGTAATTTGCACCTATAGGTAAAACCCTTCAAATTGCATTATTATTGTGATTTCTTTGCATGATGGTTTAGGAATAGGTGTCCCCTAGCTACTGTAGAAATTTTGTGTCATTTCCATTAGGTTTCGTGTCCGTATCGGACACGTATCGAACCTATAGGCTAGGTGTTCGACGAAATGCCCGAACCGATTCGATTTGGAAATTTTTGCAAATGTATTTGAATAGAATCCTAGATCTAGGGTTTGCTTATTGATTTTGGTATTTTCTTCCTGATTTTAGAGTCGTGTCGTGTCCACACGTGGATACGAACACGCTGTCCGTGCACTGTACACTGTGTCCTGTATCACGGGGTCTATTTCTCCCGACACAGGACATGTGGACATTTTGTGTGAGTGTTGGGGCAGTGACTGCCACCATGCTCCCAAAATTTGGAAGCATTTCCTTTTGTGTGTGAGGAGAAATCCTCTCCGCACTGGTCGCACGGGATACGTGCGAGCTGTCGTTGCGCGCGCTGGAAAGCGTCCGATACACGGTTGGCACGGACATGACACGTGTCTTGGACACGGTGCAGGGGCATACACATGTAGCCCTATATGTGGCGAACACGTGGGCACGAGCACGAGTCGTGTCGTGCCCTGTGTCACGCGCGGGACACGCGTACATGCGTACACGATGCTGCGTGCAGTCCAGTGCATGTGTGCGTGTCTGTGAGTGCTCGTGGTGTTTGGACACGCTTGTGTCAACTTAGAGGGACACGTATGAAAGTGGTAGACACATGCACATGTGTATGATGTTTTACCAACCTTAAAATTTATCAATTTATCATGATTTTGATTTCGAAATTGGTTTTTCTTATTGGACTATACGCATATTAGTCTGTGTATTCTGAGAATTCATTTCCTGTTTTGAACTAATTTTCCCTGTTTGAATTCCATGTTTGTATCTTACACATGTGTATTAGCCACAGCTAGATAGGTTTTCCATGTTAGCTTAGGTTGGTTGCAAGAGTAATGGAATTGGAATGTGGGAATGGGCATGTAGACTGCTAGTTCCTATTTTTTTTCACTGATGAATATCTGAACCTTCACTTTTTTTTTACTGTTATGATTGATGTTAATTGTTATGATTAAATCCTTACACATATGTAATTGTTCCTGCTAGTTTGGTTTTTATGATAGATTAGGTTGTTTTAACAAGAAATGAGATTTTGATCATGGGAATGGACTGCACTGTTTAACTGATACTTATTCAGGGTTCAAATTCTGTTTTAATCTTTCTTTCTAAAACTGAATTGATGCTGTTTTTTTTAAACTGAATATGTATTGGGATGTGGGGGTTTTGTTTATGTAGGGATATTGGATTTGGTTGGTATAGGAGTTGGGACTTTGAGTTGATTGTATGAACTGTCATGCACTAATTTTTGAACTGTTTTGAACTCTTGAAATCTAAATGATTTTCAGACCATTTTTCCATGTTTAAACCACCATATTAATTATATATATGTGTATTAGACTTGCTGGAATGATGGTTTAAGTTCAGTTTGATGTTAACAAATGGAGATTCAAATTGTGTTGGAATTGGACTATAGAAACTGTCATTGAGTATTCCCTGAGAACACTACCCCCTAGACTGTCATTGACACATCCTCTACTTGATTCTCTTCACTCTATACACACACATTACTGTATTACACTGTTTCTAACACACAACTTCCCCTAAACTGTCATATACACACACACACAAAACTTGTTTTCATGCCACCTATACACTCTCACACACTTGCACATGGTTACACTCTTCACCCCACATGGACACCCCCACACACACTTTGTCACACACTCATGCCTTGACATTCACCTATACACCCATGTGCTCACACTCACACTTGCACTACACTTGTGACACTCTATGCTTTGATACTTTGATACCTGGGTTTAGGGTCGAATAGTTGGGTTAGCCTATAGGCTTACCTGTAGGATACTTTGGCTTAAGTTAAGATATGTTAGGACTGTGGTTGGTTTTGGTAGTTAGTGTGTTGTAGTGGTTGAGAGAGAGGTTAGATAGAGTGTGTTAGTATTCAGTTAGTTGATTGGTAGGGTTAGCATCTAAGTAATTGGGAAATTCAGATATTAGATTTAGGTGGTTTGGGTTGGCCAGAGACTTGGAAATGCAGGGTATCAGGCCTTGGCTTGGCCTGGCTTTTGCCTTGCAACAAGCATGCAGTAGCAGCAGCAAGACTCAGGAGTCTAGGTGTGAGTTAGTAAGTTGTGGGATAGAGACCCATGTGTATATGCCCATTTGTATGTTTTGTGTTGTTTGATAGTTGAGGGTGTCTAGTAGAGAGGGAGAGCAGGTGCAGGTTTAGCCTTAGGCCACTTGGCCATAGCCAATGTGTACCAGGTGACTAAGGGATGGGGGTATACTAAATTCAAGTATAAGTGATGATGGTATGTATATAGGTTAGTGTATAGCTATGGAATAAGGATGTGGGTAGGTATATAGATATGTTAGGTACCCAATGTGATATGTATATTCACATATTACATATATATGAGGATAGATGTGGGGTCGTAGCCTGATAAGTGGTATGGTAGACTTATTGATATGTTGGTACCTTAGTTAACTAGTGTTAGCTCATAGTATAGCTCTAGAATCCTTGAATAGTACTAATTTAACCATGTTGACCAAGTTAGCCTTAGATGTTGACCTAGTTTGACTTAGAGTTGACTTTGACCTAGATTGGCCTAGAAATCATGTTGATTGCATCATAAACATCATTTACCTTATTTTAAACATATTATAACCTGTACTGTTCTATTTAGGACATTGTGACTCTGGTGCAAATATCTGATATTATACTACTCTTTTTAGAATATCAGGCGAGTACATTCTCTGATAGTTCTCTCATTTATTTGCCAGTTACTGTACTTTAGTTCTATTTAGTTTTATGTGATTCTCTGATACCACACGTATGGATATTCTGGATTCATGTATGCGACACATATACCTTACTTATCTGGCCTCTATTACTGGAATTACTGGAATCATTCCGAAATTTATTTCTGGAATCATCATATTTTGGCTGGACTCATCTCGATTCTCGTATCGAATTCTGGATTCATTTGTATTGCGGGGCGGGGAAATATTGAGTAAGACATGTAGAGATACCCCAAATCTGGAATCTCCCAACTGGAATCTACTGGAAGCATAGACATCTCTCGCCTGATCTGTGAGAGATGTGCCTGATACCTACAGCCGTTTACATATCGATCTCAGAATTTTAAAACACACTGTTAGAGTATAGATGGTCTCACCTGGATTCTTGATCACTACCTAGAATCATCTTGTACTGGATTTATCTTGTATTAGATTCATCCCGTACTGGATTTATATAGGTTTTACACTGGTTTACATTTCTGTCTGGACTTATCATGTTACTCTAGTTCAGCTAGATTTATTTTACAGTCTTCATTGCCATCATTCTTCTCTTATTTTAGTTACTTTACTTTCCTTGCATCTTACTGCTTCTCTATACTATCACCTAAATATAAACTGTCATATTCATCAATAAAACTGTCTATAACTGCTTTATAGTTCTCTGTCATTTACTTGGGTTTCCTTGATGAGTTGTACTCGTTCCTGTCCTGACTGGACCTGTTGTAAATTTTACAAATGATTGCCCTGAGGACACATGCCCTACATATTACTGACCAGGAGATGGATTAGCTACCTATGGCCCCCACACTCAGGAGTGATCGGGAGATTAGCTAGTTGTTTTGTTTAGCTTTTATGTTTTAGAACTGGAGTTGTATATAAGTTGAGTTTGTAGTTGAGATTATTTGAGATTATTTATTTAGTTGTTGGTTTTATTTCTGTTATTTAGTCTTTATTTATAACTTCTGTGATATCTTATCGTTCTTAGACTGTGATTGAGATTCATTATATCTATACTTGTCCTCCGTTCGGAGTTGAGATTTGATAAGTACATTATATAATTGCATCATTGGTTGGTTAGATAGTAACCTAGGACAGCGTTCTACCGCCGATACTGCGCCGTAGGCTGGGCGTTGTTACGTGCTCGTACCCTCACAGTGGGTGCGGGTCGTGACACATTTTTAGTGGCGGCCCATGCAGGTCGAGAGTCGCATCAGTACGATATCGTGGTAGTACGGCGACTTAGTTGTACTGTCGCGAGCCTGCGATAAGATTGAGAGATAGGCTTTAACGGAGAGGCGCTCAATCACAGTTAGGAAAATTTTTGCTTCAATTCATGCCATCTACATATCTTACTGATTGTCTTCTTTGAGATAAACTGTCCTCCTTTGATTTTATCGATTCCTGCTAAGTATTGACTTCCTTTTCGATCTGTCTTCAGGATGGTGGAGACACGATCACATCGCTCTGGTACAGCAGCCGCTATAGAGAGGCCTGCCATCTCTCGTCTTCAGCAGCCAGTTTTCGGTACCGCAGCCTCAGTCATGCCAGCTGGGGTGGGTGTTTCAGCAGCTTTCGGAGGAGCACCTCCACCAGCTGGGAGGCAGAGTTCGGTACTTCCCGAGATCCTTCCACCACAGCAGCCTCCACCTGCGGGGATAGTAGATGCTGCTCATCTATTCTCTTTCGTGGAGAGGATTCTGGCATCTCATCAGCAGCAGTAGCAGCGACAAACTACCGATTTCCGTCAGGGGATTGACGAGGCACATCAGCTAGTTCGTACTACTGTGGAGATGGTGACTGCTCAGGGGGAGCAGCAGCAGCCTCATCGGAAGGAGAAGGATATACAGGACTTCCAGAAGATGCACCCCAGAGAGTTCCTGGGTACATAGGGCATTCATTATGCAGACGACTGGATAGAGCATATCGAGGAGATATTCAGGCTGGCAGAGATACCAGATCGACTCCATATCGAGGCGGCGGGCAGTCAGATGCAGGACTTAGCCCGTGCGTGGTACCAGACAGATCCCAGGGTAGGAGTTGAGGGCCAGACTTGGGCCCAGTTCAAAGAACTGTTCAAGGAGCAGTTCTTTCCTGATGTGGCCTTGGGAGGCATAGAGGCACAGTTTGAGGGTCTGGTTCAGGGAAACCAGACGGTAGCTGAGTACGCCAGAGAGTTTTGTCGATTGGCCCGGTTCATAGATGACTTGACTGAGAAGACGAAGGCGAAGAAGTTCTGTCGAGGCTTGATTAGGGAGGTTTGATCGCTGACTAAGAGCGACCGGAACACTACCTTTACAGCGATATTTTCTGGGGCGATGGCAGCGGAGGACGACCTGGGGTTGAAGTTGAAGAGGGGTCGTGACTTCCAGAGTGGTAGCAGCAGCGGAGGCCAGGCCAAGAGGCCACACGTTCAGATTCAGCAGACCTACGCAATAGTGATGGTACAGCAGGTACAGCATCAGTATCGGGGTCAGGACCCGAAGACGATCAATTGTTCCTACTGCAGGAAGTTGGGACACACCAGGGAGCAGTGTAGGAAGAGGCTGAAGGTTTGCTATTCCTGTGGGTCTGAAGCCCACCAGAAGATAGACTGTCCCTTTGCACCTCCTTTTGAGGGAGCTAGGCCGCCTGTAGCTCAGCACCAGAGGGGTGGAGCTTTTGCGATGGCGGTCGAGGAGACTGACGTTGCAGGTGATGGGTTAGCAGGTTTGTCCTTCTCATTCTTCTTCTCCACTTTCCTGTGTGATTCCATTAGTACCTGCCAGGATAATGTTGTGATTGCTAGATAAGTGTAGCTACCCCGATCGAGACTGTGAAATCATGACCAGTAGGATTGTGTTGCTTCGACTTTGATTGATTGGGGGTTTGACCTAGGAAGGGTGCGATCATCTTAATTTCGAGGACGAAATTTTTCTAAGGTGGGTAGGATTGTAACACCCAGTTTTCCAGATGAGGGTAATTTTGAAATTTTGTAATTTTAATTATTAATTATTGATATTTGATTCATATTATGATTTTTAGTGATTTTTAATAATTTTTTTAAACTATTTAAAAACTGCCTTAAGTCATGACTTGTGATTTTGATGTGCTGCCAGTGAAACCCTAGTGACTGCATGACCTAGAGCCTAACCATATCATTAGGATGATTTAATTATCATTTTTAGCATATGGGTAATTTGGTCATTTTGACTTATTTGAATTATTTGATGATTTAATGAATTGGTGAATTCTAGTTTGACTTTGACTTGCTGAGACCTAGTGGACTAGCCTAGAACCTAACCCTAGCTATGGTAACCCTAGTCTAACTTGAGTTAACCTAGTTTAGTCATTAGAGAATAGTTTTAAAATGAGAGGATTTGGTTTAGTGAATTTAAGTCATGGCTTGTGGTTTCATGAAATGACTTATGGCTTAATTATTTAATTGATCATGACTTAAGCCCATGGGCCATTTAGTGAACCCTAACCCTAATTTTGAGCTTATGACCAGCCACATAGGGATCTCCACCCTATTTAAATACTTATTCATTAGGGCTTGCCTCTTTTTATCATTCCAACACTTGGAGAAAAGAAAGGTATTTTTTCCCCTTCCAAAAATTTCCATTTATTCATTTGATCTCCTTTTTCATCCTAGTCTTTTGCATTAGGTTCTAATTTTTGTATATTTAATATTTCTGGAGGTTAATCTCAGTTGTGGGCTCATTTGGAGCATTTGGCCATCAAGAGGAACACCCCCCATTTGGAGCTTTTCCATACAATTTGCACCTATAGGTAAAACCCTTCAAATTGCATTATTATTGTGATTTCTTTGCATGATGGTTTAGGAATAGGTGTCCCCTAGCTACTGTAGAAATTTTGTGTCATTTGCATTAGGTTTCGTGTCCGTATCGGACACGTATCGAACCTATAGGCTATGTGTTCGACGAAATACCCGAACCGATTCGATTTGCAAATTTTGTAAATGTATTTGAATAGAATCCTAGATCTAGGGTTTGCTTATTGATTTCTATATTTTCTTTCTGATTTTAGAGTCGTGTCGTGTCCACACGTGGACACGAACACGCTGTCCGTGCACTGTGTACTGTGTCCTGCATCACGGGGTCTATTTCTCCCGACACAGGACACGTGGACACACCAAATTTTGTGTGAGTGTTGGGGCAGTGATTGCCACCATGCTCCCAAAATTTGGGAGCATTTTGTTTTATGTGCGAGGAGAAATCCTGCCCGTACTGGTTGCATGGGACACGCGCGAGCTGTCGTTGCGCGCGCTGGAACGCGTCTGATACGCGGTGGCACGGACACGACACGTGTCTTGGACACGGTGCAGGGGCATACACGTGTATCCCTATATGTGGCGAACACGTGGGCACGAGCATGAGTCGTGTCGTGCCATGTGTCACGCGCGGGACACGCTTGCATGCGTGCACGACGCTGCCTGTAGTCCAGTGCATGTGTGTATGTCTGTGAGTGCTCGTGGTGTTTGGACACGCTTGTGTTGACTTAGAGGGACACGTATGAAAGTGGTAGACACGTGCACATGTGTATAATATTTTACCAACCTTAAAATTTATCAATTTATCATGATTTTGATTTCGAAATTGGTTTTTCTCATTGGACTGATACGCGTATCAGTCTGTGTATTATGAGAATTCATTTCCTGTTTTGAACTAATTTTTCCTGTTTGAATTCCATATTTGCATCTTACACATGTGTATTAGCCACAGCTAGATAGGTTTTCCATGTTAGCTTAGGTTGGTTGCAAGAGTAATGGAATTGGAATGTGGGAATGGGCATGTAGACTGCTAGTTCCTGTTTTTTTTTTCACTGATGAATATCTGAACCTTCACTTTTTTTACTGTTATGATTGATATTAATTATTATGATTAAATCCTTACACATATGTAATTGTTCCTGCTAGTTTGGTTTTCATGATAGATTAGGTTGTTTTAACAAGAAATGAGATTTTGATCATGGGAATGGACTGCACTGTTTAACTGATACTTATTCAGGGTTCAAATTCTGTTTTAATCTTCCTTTCTAAAACTGAATTGATGCTGTTTTTTTAAAACTGAATATGTATTGGGATGTGGGGTTTTGTTTGTGTAGGGATATTGGATTTGGTTGGAATGGGAGTTGGGACTTTGAGTTGATTGTATGAACTGTCATGCACTAATTTTTGAACTGTTTTGAACTCTTGAAATCTAAATGATTTTTAGACCATTTTTCCATGTTTAAACCACCTTATTAATTATATATATGTGTATTAGACTTGCTGCAATGATGGTTTAAGTTTAGTTTGATGTTAACAAATGGAGATTCAAATTGTGTTGGAATTGGACTATAGAAACTGTCATTGAGTATTCCCTGAGAACACTACCCCCTAGACTGTCATTGACACATCCTCTACTTGATTCTCTTCACTCTATACACACACATTACTGTATTACACTGTTTCTAACACACAACTTCCCCTAAACTGTCATATACACACAAACAAAACTTGTTTTCATGCCACCTATACACTTTCACACACTTGCACATGGTTACACTCTTCACCCCACATGGACACCCCCACACACACTTTGTCACACACTCATGCCTTGACATTCACCTATACACCCATGTGCTCACACTCACACTTGTACTACACTTGTGACACTCTATGCTTTGACACTTTGATACCTGGGTTTAGGGTCGAATAGTTGGGTTAGCCTATAGGCTTACCTATAGGATACTTTGGCTTAAGTTGAGATATGTTAGGACTGTGGTTGGTTTTGGTAGTTAGTGTATTGTAGTGGTTGGGAGAGAGGTTAGATAAAGTGTGTTAGTATTCAGTTAGTTGATTGGTAGGGTTAGCATCTAAGTAATTGGGAAATTCAGATATTAGATTTAGGTGGTTTGGGTTGGCCAGAGACTTGGGAATGCAGGGTATCAGGCCTTGGCTTGGCCTGGCTTTTGCCTTGCAACAAGCATGCAGTAGCAGCAGCAAGACTCAGGAGTCTAGGTGTGAGTTAGTAAGTTGTGGGATAGAGACCCATGTGTATATGCCCATTTGTATGTTTTGTGCTGTTTGATAGTTGAGGGTGTCTAGTAGAGAGGGAGAGCAGGTGCAAGTTTGGCCTTAGGCCACTTGGCCATAGCCAATGTGTACCAGGTGACTAAGGGATGGGGGTATACTAAATTCAAGTATAAGTGATGATGGTATGTATATAGGTTAGTATATAGCTATGGAATAAGGATGTGTGTAGGTATATAGATATGTTAGGTACCCAATGTGATATGTATATTCAAATATTACATATATATGAGGATAGATGTGGGGTAGTAGCCTGATAAGTGGTATGGTAGACTTATTGATATGTTAGTACCTTAGTTAACTAGTGTTAGCTCATAGTATAGCTCTAGAATCCTGGAATAGGACTAATTTAACCATGTTGACCAAGTTAGTCTTAGATGTTGACCTAGTTTGACTTAGAGTTGACTTTGACCTAGATTGGCCTAGAAATCATGTAGATTGCATCATAAATATCATTTACCTTGTTTTAAACACATTATAACCTGTACTGTTCTATTTAGGACATTGTGACTCCGGTGCAGACATCTGATATTATACTACTCTTTTCAGAGTATCAGGCGAGTACATTCTCTGATAGTTCTCTCATTTATTTGCCAATTACTGTACTTCAGTTCTATTTCCTTTTATGTGATTCTCTGATACCACACGTATGGATATTCTGGATTCATGTATGCGACACACATACCTTACTTATCTGGCCTCTATTACTGTAATCACTGGAATCATTCCGGAATCTATTTCTGGAATCATCATATTTTGGCTGGACTCATCTCGATTCTCGTGTCGAATTCTGGATTCATTTGTATTGCGGGGCGGGGAAATATTGAGTAAGACATGTAGACATACTCCAAATCTGGAATCTTCCAACTGGAATCTACTGGAAGCATAGCCATCTCTCGCCTGATCAGTGAGAGATGTGCCTGATACCTACAGCCGTTTATATGTCGATCTCAGTATTTTAAAACACACTGTTAGAGTATAGCTGGTCTCACCTGGATTCTTGATCACTACCTAGAATCATCTTGTACTGGATTCATCTTGTATTAGATTCATCCCGTACTGGATTTACATAGGTTTTACACTGGTTTACATTTCTGTCTGGACTTATCATGTTACTCTAGTTCAGCTAGATTTATTTTACAGTCTTCATTGCCATCATTCTTCTCTTGTTTTAGTTACTTTACTTTTCTTGCATCTTACTGCTTCTCTATACTATTACCTAAATATTAACTGCCATATTCATCAATAAAACTGTCTATAACTGCTTTATAGTTCCCTGTCATTTACTTGGGTTTCCTTGATGAGTTGTACTCGTTCCTGTCCTGACTGGACCTGTTGTAAATTTTACAGATGATTGCCCTGAGGACACATGCCCTACATATTACTGACCAGGAGATGGATTAGCTACCTATGGCCCCAACACTCAGGAGTGATCGGGAGATTAGCTAGTTGTTTTGTTTAGCTTTTATGTTTTAGAACTGGAGTTGTATATAAGTTGAGTTTGCAGTTGAGATTGTCTGAGATTATTTATTTAGTTGTTGGTTTTATTTCTGTTATTTAGTCTTTAGTTATAACTTCTGTGATATCTTATCGTTCTTAGACTGTGATTGAGATTCATTATATCTATACTTGTCCTCCGTTCGGAGTTGAGATTTGACAAGTACATTATATAATTGCGTGATTGGTTGGTTAGATAGTAACCTAGGACAGCGTTCTACTGCCGACACTGCGGCGTAGGTTGGGCGTTGTTACGCGGTCGTACCCTCACAGTGGGTGCGGGTCGTGACACGAGCGACTCTGAGCCTGTCTCTGATCATCCCGACCTTCTCTGCTGCATCTGTGATCATCTCTGGCCCAAGCATAACTCTATCTCCAACATCATCCCAAAAGAGCGGTGTACGGCATCGTCGTCCATATAGCGCCTCAAAAGGAGACATACCGATGCTGGCTTGGTAGCTGTTGTTGTATAAAAACTCTACCAAGTGCAGATGGCTCTCCCATGATCCACCAAAGTCCAGCACACACGTCCTCAGCATGTCCTTTAGCGTCTGTATCGTCCTCTCAGACTGTCCATTTGTCTGTGGGTGGTACGTTATACTGAACTTGAGCCGACTGCCCAACTCCTCCTGCAAGCTCCTCCAGTAATGGGACGTGAATCTGTTATCTCGGTCTGATACGATGCTCACTGGTACCCCACGCAAGTGAACTATCTGCTGCATATATAGCTCCGCCAACTTCTCGGTAGAGAGCCCCACCTTGAAGGGTATGAAGTGCGCACACTTCGTCAGCCTGTCAACGATGACCCAAATAGCATCCTTCCCTCCTTGGAAACGAGGAAGCCCTGAGACGAAGTCCATCGTAATGTGTTCCCACTTTCACTCGGGAATGGGTAACGGTTGTAATAGACCAGCTAGCCTCTGACGCTCCGCCTTGACCTGCTGGCAAACTAGACATCTCGAAATAAAACGTGATACATCTCTCTTCATCCCGTGCTACCAAAGATGTTCCCGTAAGTCACGGTACATCTTGTTGGCACCAGGGTGAATCGAATATCGCGATCGGTGCGCCTCCTGCAAGACTGCCTCTATCAGCTCTCCCTTCGGCACGTATAACCGGTCGCCATGCCTCAAGGATCCATCCTCTGCTACGGTGAAGTCATCTAGCAATCCAGCTAAAGCCTGGACTCTGAGTTTACGGAGGCTCTCATCTGTAGACTGTGCCTCCTTGATCTGCTCCATCAAACCTGACTGAATGTCTAGCGCCATCATCTGTATCACTGATCCTGGCTGAACTATCTCTATATCGAGCTTCTCCAGGTCTTCCCGCAAATGTCGATCTATCATTAGATACCATGCCATCGGATGCCTGCTCAGCGCATCCGCCACCACATTTGCCTTCCCGGGGTGATATTGTAAATCGATGTCGAAGTCCTTCATCAACTCCAACCATCGTCTTTGTCTCATGTTCAGCTCCTTCTGCGTGAACACATACTTCAAGCTCTTGTGGTCAGTAAAGATTTCCATTCGCTCTCCGTATAAGTAGTGTTTCCACAACTTGAGTGCAAAGATCACCGCAGCTAACTCTAGGTCATAGGTATGATAGTTCCGCTCATGATTCCGTAATTGTCTAGATGCATAGGCAATCACTTTCCTATGCTGCTGTAGGATACATCCTAGCCCCTTTCCCGAAGCATCGTTGTATATGGTAAAACCTCCAGACCCTGAAGGTAATGTTAGAACTGGAGCGGTCGTCAGCCTCCTCTTTAGCTCCTCAAATGCTGCCTGGCAGTCCTCTGACCAGATGTACTCTGCGTCCTTCCGCATCAGTTTTATCATGGGTTCAGCTATCCTAGCAAAGTCCTGGACGAACTTTCTATAATAGCCTGCTAAACCCAAGAAGCTCCTGATCTCTGAAACTGAAGTCGGAGCCTTCCATGTCTCTATGGCAGCAATCTTTCTGGGATCGACTGAGATCCCCTATCCAGTGTCACATGACCGAGAAACTCTACTCGGTCCAAAAAGAACTCGCACTTCGACAATTTGGCATACAACCTCTCCTGCCTCAGAATTCCCAAATGAGTTTCGCAAGTGCTCTGCGTGCTCCTCCGGCGTCTTTGAGTATATCAGGATGTTGTCAATAAATACTACGACAAACTTATCCAGATACTGATGAAATGTCTTATTCATCAAGTTCATAAAGACAGCTGGCGTATTTGTGAGACCAAATGGCATCACCAAAAACTCATACTGCCCGTACTTCGTGTTGAACGTCGTCTTCTGGATGTCTGCAGCCCTGACTTTCACCTGGTGGTAACCGGATCTCAAATCTATCCTGGAAAATACCTTCGCCCCACTCAACTGGTCGAACAAATCATCTATCCTGGGCAGAGGATATTTGTTCTTAATGGTGATGGTATTCAATGCCCGGTAGTCAATACACAACCGAACTGTACCATCCTTCTTTCGTACAAAGAGTACTGGCGCTCCCCATGGAGAAGCACTAGATCGAATGAAACCCTTTTTCAACAGGTCATCAATCTGCTCCTTTATCTCTACGACCTCCTTGGGGTTCACTCTATAGCAAGCCCGGGATACTGGTGATGAACCCGATACTAAATCTATAGTAAACTCCACATCTCTGTCAGGCGAAAGTCCTAGAAGATCCTATGGGAATACATCCATAAACTCCATAATGATAAGGTGTGGTGGTGCTAACTCCCCAACTGTCGTACAACAGTTCGGCTCTAGGCTGATCTACGGCCTTGTCCTCCTGAAACTGAATGGTGTCATGCCTGGGAGACTGAACAGAATACTACCCTCATGGCAGTCTATAGCTGCATGAGCATAGCTAAGCCAGTCCATCCCCAATATGATATCATACCCAGGAAGTGGTATCACAAAGAATCGTCCCATAAACGCCCTCCCAGCTATAGTAATAGAGCATCTATAGATAGCCCTAATGGGCACTGGTCTGCCTTCCGTCATTACTCTACTCATCTCCTCGGTAGGTATAGCTACTAAGTGGTGTTTATGCATAAACTCTAATAACATGAAGCTATATGATGCACCGGAATCAAACAAGCATAGAGCTAGAAAAGTATGCAAATAAACATGACCTGTGATGACGTCAGCCAAATAATCTGGCTCCGAAACCTGCTCCGGCTCCGCCTCAAGAGCCAGACTTTAAGCCTTCCCCTGGGGTCCCTTCTGCTGCTGTAGATGTTGCCCAAACCTCTGCTGCTGAGTCGGGAGCGACGGTCCTCTAGATGGTGGTCCGGCACCTGGTACCTTTGCTACTGGGCAGTCCCAAAGCTGATGGGTAATAGACCCACAAGCTAAATACTGCCCCCAACTTCTTCCTACAGATGGAAGCGTTATGGCCTGGCCTTCTACAGAATGAACACACACCTCCCTTCTACCGCCGGGGTCCCGGGGCTCTAGCTGGCGGGGTTGGGTGATGTGGTACGGGAGGACGGTAAGTCTGCTGGTGCGGCGCCGGTACTCTTGGCTGGAAAGCCTGACGCTTGGAAGGTCCCTCGTGGTGTACGGAAGCCGGCCTCTTGCAAGACAGAAGACGCTCCTCTATGCTCTGGGCCAACTTTAGGCTCTGGTAGTAGTCAGTCGTCCCGTTCGCTACTATGAGAATGTCAATGTCTGGAACTAGACCATGGCAAAACCTACGCGTCATCTCCTCTGGGTCTGTAACCAGACTAAGAGCGAAATGACTCAATCGACTAAACTCTGCTGCATACTCGTCAACAGAATGGTTCCCCTGCTGGATGTTCTAGAATCGTAGCCCCATGGCTAACCTAGCGGTGGTCGAGAAGAATTTCTTCTCGAACTGGATCTTAAACTGATCCCATGTGGCCTTTTCTCTCGCGAATAGCGGCTTATTCCTTAACCAAACTCCTGCCAAGTCTGTCAGCAGAAATCTTGCTGCCTCGACCTGGAGGTCACCCGGCAACCTAGCTCCAAGGAGCTTCCTCTCTACCGAGTCTAGCCAGTCATCTGCTAATATGATGCCCTCGGTCCCCATGAACTCCTTGGGGTTCAAACCCATGAAGTCCTTGATGTTCCCCGCTCTCTGCCGTGGCTCTACTAGTGGTGGGACCACGGTACGCTCCTCAGAACGCTCCATGCTCTGGCAGTATAGGGTGGTCTGCTCCTGATGGGTCGTTAGGAACCCTTGGATCAGAGTGAGCAGTTGGTTCCCATCGAGAGTGACGGAAGCCTGGACAGGTATAGTAATAGGTGGTGGTGGGAGTATCGGATCCTGCTGAGACTGTAAAGTGGAAGGTGGTGGAGGCATCTGGGTTGGTAGATTTGTGGAGTGGGGGAGTATAGCAGGTAGATGTGGAGGTACATCGGTCAACTGGTCAACCGACTGGATAGAAAGTGTGCCATTTTTAGGTGTGGCATACTGGGATGAGCGGGTGAGCACCATCTAATAAATAAAAGAACTTATAAGGACTCTTTTATGTAAACAATCATAAACAACAAAAAAATCTAATTTGTAATAACGAGCATATGATGTGATGCGTTTCCTATGTTGTAATCCCAGTAATCCTCTAGGTGTTCTAAGCGTCATTCCTAGTGTTGTCTAGTTATCCTAAGTTTCGAATTGCAGGCAGGCTTGGTACAATAATGTAACCAAATAATTTAGTCAGGACCTGCGTGGGCCACCACTAAAAATATGTCACGATCTGCTACCCAAATTGTTGGGCCGGGCCGAGTCATGTCCAGCCTACGCCTGAGATAAAGCGTAGTAAGCTGTTCTAAAGACAAATAAGATAAGTCCAAAGTGTGCTAACAATTCTATATGTAATATTGAGTCAGAAATATTTCAAACACAAAAGTCATCTTGTATATAAATATGTTCCGATTACATGGCCAAAATGTAAAACATGATACAGGTCCAGTTATAAAATACGCAGTCTAATACATGACTACTCTCAAAAGTCCCAAGTATCTAAACAAACTAGACGAGTTTCCCCGCAGGTACATACTCGTAAAGTAAAGCCTGATCCTCGGCAGCAACTCCATTATAGGAATCGCATAGCAACTCCTCCTCGGTAAGTATACCTACAACGTTATCCTGTCAGGACGGGAGCAAGTACTGATTCTAACAAACTAAATATACGAAACATGAAATGAACAGAAGTTTAGGAAAAATGGCATATCATATTCTATCATGGCATCATATGTTTGTTTTGAAGTTTAAAACTGTAGCATGTACGTGATCGGTCAATAGGTGAAATAGGATGTACAGTGGCACATATCAATTTTCTGATGTGTACATACGTACACATAACGTCATCGGTGTATATCCATACACAAATACGGGACCAGAACATACGACAAAGTTACATATAGAATGTAACAATGCTCGGTAAATACATACGGAGAAGGGGGGCATGATCACGTACTCTACTATCAGTTTTCCCTTAACCAATTTTATAACATATGAGTGATACGATAATAGTATATAGCATGGTGGATACTGAGAGCAGTATGAAGTATATGAAATATGGTGATATACGACTTGTAGTTTAGATATTAACATGGTTTATACACAATTCATTATATGCTGTAAATAAAGTTTATAGAGGTACTTGCCTCTAGCAAATCAAGGTAGTGAAGGAAATTCTATAGATGTCTGGTGACTCGTCACTATAAAAATAATACATAAACTTAGTTTTTATACTAAGTTACACACTAAGACACTAGTTGTACGACACGACTTTCTGACTGGATACCTAGCCAGATGGTGACTTTAGCATAGGAGACCAATGTGGGGTGACACAATACCTAAAATAACTTTCTAGGGCCTTTACACTATGGTAGGGTGAGGTCCAATACTACAATATCCTAAAATCACACAAAACATCGTAAGTCATAATTAATCAATAATTAAATCAGACTGTACACTGTGTTCCAATAATTATTAAGATAGGCAAAAAGCTCAAATATATATAAAATAAAGTACCAAAATGATCCTTGTTAATTATAAAAATTTATACTAATTTTTCTGGAATTTATAAGCCCTCATAGATATTTATTAAAATCAGTAAACATAAGTATCCAGAAAATGAGTTCTGTTTTCCTATTTTTATAAAATGCCAAATGTACTAAATAAATCCTTAAAAAATTATATTAAATTAGCTAAATTAACATAGTATTTAAACACAATTTTTCCCAGATTTTTACAGCAATTAAATATATATATATATATATATATATATATATATATATATATATATATATATATATATATATATATATATATATATATAAATTCAAAAATAGCAAGTAACAATTTCTGGAAAATAATTAATTAATTATTTAATAATTTGTCCACGTATTCGAAATTGAACCGAAGTCCAGATACGGGACCCAAAGCCATGAATCAAGTCCAATATGACTCGTACAGGCCTTGAATGTATTTAGACACATTTGGGCCCAAAATCCTATGCTAGGTTTGGACACCAAATGGCCATGATTAATAAAATACAGTAATTCAAATATATATATTAAAGTATTTTAATAATAATCTATTTTAAAGTGGTAAAATATACAAGTCATAAACATATATAATAAAATAACTTGTGAATTTACACATAATGACATTTTGCACAAAATTGTATTTGAAATATATATACATATACAACCAATACATTTATATATATATATACATAATATATAGATATTTATATTTATATATATATATATATATATATATATATAATATATATATATATATATATATATATATATATATATATATATATATATATATATATATATATATATACTATATATATATATTTATATATATGTATATATTATAATATTAACATATACATATATATGTATATATTAAAATATATAATATATTATAATATATTATAATATATTATATATATGTATATTATAATATATATATATATATATATATATATATATATATATATATATATATATATATATATATATAATATATATATATAATGAATATATATATATAATAAATATACATATATATAAAATACTTAATATAGTATATATATATATATATATATATATATATATATATATATATATATATATATATATATACATATATAAATACAGTATATATATTATATATAACAGTATATATAATAATATATATATAAATACATATACATATACATATACATATATACATTTTTTTTTATATGTATATGTATATATGTATATGTATATACATATATATACATATATACATATATACATATACATATATACATATATGTATATATGTATGTATATACATATATACATATACATATATACATATATATATAAAAAAAAAATATATATATATATATATATAAAAATATATATATATATACATATATACATATATATAAATACATATATACATATATATATATATAATAAAACAAATTAAAATAAAAACAAAACAAAAGAAAACGAAAGGGGGCTTGAACTCGGCCTGCTGGGACATGGGGTGGGTTTGAGCGCCACTCGGCTGACCAGGGGGCCAGCTCGAGCTTGCTGGTCGGGTTAGGGTTTAGGTTAGTTTTATAATGATTTTAAGATAATGGGTTTTAAACCCAATAACAAATTATTAAACTCGTTAACCCATAGTCATGTGTCTTCGTGTCCTGACAGTTAGGGACACGAAGACGCACGAGTCCAGTGTCCCAGGCGTGCACGATACGCACGACACGAACTGGCCTTTTCCGAACTCACTCACGCACTGCTCGTGTCTAGGCGAGTCTAGTATGGTAAAATACGAGACACGGGGCGACACAGGGAACAAAGCGACACCTATGTGTCCAGTCGAGCGGGCTGTCGAAGCTGCGGCAAGGCAGAGAAAGCGTCGGGGTCGGTGGCAAAGGGTGGCGCTGGGTTCGTCAGGTCGTGGCGAACAATATGGTGGTGGTGGATCACGACGGCGGTGGCTGTAGCGGTGGCGCTAGCAAGGGGCTAACTTCGGCGAGCTTTGTCGGAGAAGAAATAGGGTAGGGCGGTGGCTAGGGTGGTCGGGGTGGTGTCTAGGGTTAGGGTTTAGGTCGGAAGGCTTTTATAGGCTGGGAAGTCGGTCGAATTAGGGCTAGGGTTACAAAAAATTAGGGTTTAGGGTTAGAGTTTCGGTAGGTTAGCCGGAGATGGCGACAGGGAAAGGCGGTGGTCGGGGTGCTCGTTTAGCAGAAACCCCCCTCCAAAACTAGATATTACAAAACCCTCCACCGCCTTAGTTAATGAAATTTCTAAATTGCAAATAGCCCCCCCCCCCCTCGATGTTGCTTTGTGCAAATTTTATTTGCACAGACAAAACGAATTTTGCAAACAGTATTTAAAATAATTAAAATAATTACAAATTAATATTAAAATAATTTAAATAATTGCAAAATGATATTTTTAGCTTTAAAAATCATTTTAAAAATTATTTAAAAATTCTAGAAAATTTCTAATAATTATAATAACTTATTTTAAGGATATAAATGTTATTTAAAATTATAAAATAATATTTTAAAATCTAGGGGCTTACAAATCTTCCCTCCTTGAAAAATTTCGTCCTCGAAATTCATAAGGATAGAAGACTCTACAAACATTTAATATAGCAAACAATGCAAACAATGACTAAGGCTACTATTAAGACTAACCTCTAAGGTATCAAGCGGGAACGGGTGGTTCCCTCACGGCTGTTGGGTCGAACAAGTAAGGATATTTCTTCCTCATGTCTGACTCCCTCTCCCAAGTAGATTCCCCCGGAGAGTGACGGCTCTAAACTACTCGTACCAAGGGTATGACTTTGTTCCTCAGCCTCTTTCCCCTCCTGTTCAATATCTCCACTGGCTGCTCAGTAACTGTAAGGCTCGGTCCGATCTCCAACTCTGAATGATCTAGCACATGGCTGGGGTCTGGAACGTATCTTCTCAGCTGAGACACATGAAAGACATCGTGAACTCCTGCTAGGTTGGGTGGAAGTGCAACCATGTAAGCTACCTCTCCGATCCTCCCAAGTATTTCGAACGGCCCAATGTATCTGGGGCTCAACTTGCCGCCTCGTCCGAACCGGATCGTCCCTCTAGTAGGTGATATCTTCACTAACACCATATCTCTGTCGGCAAGCTCCATCGGTCTGCGACTAGCATCGGCCCAGTATTTCTGTCTGTCCTGAGCGACTCTGAGTCTGTCTCTGATCATCTCGACCTTCTCTGCTGCATCTGTGATCATCTCTGGCCCAAGCATAACTCTATCCCCAACATCATCCCAAAAGAGCAGTGTACGGCATCGTCGTCCATATAGCACCTCGAAAAGAGACATACCGATGCTGGCTTGGTAGATGTTGTTGTATGAAAACTCTATCAAGTGCAGATGGCTCTCCCATGATCCGCCAAAGTCCAGCACACACGTCCTCAGCATGTCCTCTAGCGTCTGTATCGTCCTTTAGGACTGTCCATCTGTCTGTGGGTGGTACGCTGTACTGAACTTGAGCCAACTGCCCAACTCCTCCTGCAAGCTCCTCCAGTAATGGGACGTGAATCTGTTATCCCGGTCCGATACGATGCTCACTGGTACCCCGTGCAAGCGTACTATCTACTGCATGTATAGCTCCGCCAACTTCTCGGTGGAGAGCCTCACCTTGAAGGGTATGAAATGCGCACACTTCGTCAGCCTGACGATGACCCAAATGGCATCCTTCCCTCCTTGGGAATGAGGAAGCCCTGAGACGAAGTCCATCGTAATGTGTTCCCACTTCCACTCGGGAATGGGTAACAGCTGTAATAGACCAGCTGGCCTCTGACGCTCCGCCTTGAACTGCTGGCAAACTAGACATCTCGAAATAAAACGTGATACATCTCTCTTCATCCCGTGCCACCAAAGATGTTCCCGCAAGTCACGGTACATCTTGTTGGCACCAGGGTGAATAGAATATCACGATCGGTGCGCCTCCTGCAAGACTGTCTCTATCAGCTCTCCCTTCGGCACGTATAACCGGCTGCCATGCCTCAAGGATCCATCCTCTGCTACGGTGAAGTCATCTAGCAATCCAGCTAAAGCCTGGACTCTGAGTCTGCGGAGGCTCTCATCTGTAGACTGTGCCTCCTTGATCTGCTCCATCAAACCTGACTGAATGTCTAGCGCCATTATCTGTATCACTGATCATGGCCGAACAATCTCTATATCTAGCTTCTCCAGGTCTTCCCGTAAATATCGATTTATCATCAGATACCATGCCATCGGATGCCTACTCAGCGCATCCGCCACCACATTTGCCTTCACGGGGTGATACTGTAAATCGATGTCGAAGTCCTTCATCAACTCCAACTATCGGCTTTGCCTCATGTTCAGCTCCTTCTGCGTGAACACATACTTCAAGCTCTTGTGGTCAGTAAAGATTTTCACTCGCTCTCCGTATAAGTAGTGTTTCCACAACTTGAGTGCAAAGATCACCGCAGCTAACTCTAGGTCGTGGGTAGGATAGTTCTGCTCATGAGTTCGTAATTGCCTAGATGCATAAGCAATCACTTTTCCATGTTGCTGTAGGACACATCCTAGCTCCTTTCCCGAAGCATCGTTGTATATGGTAAAACCTCCAGACCCTGAAGGTAATGTTAGAACTGGAGCGGTCGTCAGCCTCCTCTTTAGCTCCTCAAATGCTGCCTAGCAGTCCTCTGACCAGATGTACTCAGCGTTCTTCCGCATCAGTTTTGTCATGGGTTCAGCTATCCTAGCAAAGTCCTGGACAAACTTTCTATAATAGCCTATTAAACCCAAGAAGCTCCTGATCTCTGAAACTGACGTTGGAGCCTTCCATGTCTCTACGGCAGTAATCTTCCTGGGATCGACTGAGATCCCCTCTCCAGTGACCACATGATCGAGAAACTCCATTCGGTCCAAAAAGAACTCGCACTTCGACAATTTGGTATACAACCTCTCCTGCCTCAGAATCCCCAAATGAGTTCCCCAAGTGCTCTGCGTGCTCCTTCGGCGTCTTCGAGTATATCAGGATGTCGTCGATAAATACTATGACGAACTTATCCAGATACTGGTAAAATGTCTTATTCATCAAGTTCATAAAGACAGCTGGCACATTTGTGTCACGACCCGCACCCGCTTTTCGGATACGAAGCGTATCCAAGCCCAGCTACGTATCGAACGGACTCCAGCCCGACACGAATACGTAAACGCTGTCAAGGCTATGGTATACTGCCAAATCATGGCAAACAAATCTATATCTCAATCCACAATAAGTATACGAAACAGGAATGAACACTATGGGTCATGGTCTGCAGCCCACTAGCATATATGTCCGATTAGACTCTAAGAAACGCTATGAGTCTATAAATATAACTAACAAGAAAAGTATATCATGATAAGGAACATCAGGTACGAGCAGAAAATAAACATGATACGGTACCTGAATCCCGTAAGAACCGCAAATCCTCTGCCATCCAGAACTACTAGCTAACTCCATACAATCGCTACACCTGAGGAGATCATCAGGTCCTCAGAGGACATAGCAAGATACATAATATACATGCCTATCTAACAGTTTTATCATACGCAAGGAAATAAACAAGAAAGAACAAGGACAAGACAAATGACTACGAACACAAATACGAACACGAATACGAACACTAGAACAACTACGCATAATGAACTGCTGGATGAACGAAACACGATGATCAATGGAAGAAACCAAACCCTCGTCCCGAGTGTGGACTCACTGGTTTGAACTAAACACTAACCCTCGTCCCGAGTGTGGACTCTCTGGTCAGTACTAATCCTCGTCCCGAGTGTGGACTCTCTGGTCAATACTAACCCTCGTCCCGAGTGTGGACTCTCTGGTCAGTACTAACCCTCGTCCCGAGTGTGGACTCTCTGGTTAGTTCACGGCAAGGCACCCTCGTCCCGAGTGTGGACTCTCTGGTGCAAATACTACATCCTCGTCCCGTGTGTGGACTCTCTGATGTAAACACCCTCGTCCCGAGTGTGGACTCTCTGGTGCAAGTCAAGTCAAGTCTACACCCTCGTCCCGAGCGTGGACTCTCTGGTGCAATAATCGACATCCTAGTCCCTAGTGTGGACTCACGGATGTAAACAGATCAAGGAAAACACCCTCGTCCCGAGTGTTGACTCTCTGGTGCCAAAGACAACAATGTCAAGGATTTAGCAGTTCACTTACACGTACTCGTTCTATGACACGACTCAAGCAAAGTACTGACGAGAAACTCCAAATGTGAAACACAAGGCCAAAATATGAACATGGCTATAAACAATAAAACAACTCCACAAAAATAACACAAAAAGCACATGTCCATAAACAATCAAATAACTGAAAAACGAAAGAAAATGCGTGTAAGTAAAACTGTAGAGGGAGGCAAGGTATACTTGCCTGGAATTTATCTGTATTTTGCTGAGACGGCAGGTGCAAGGTCGTAACGTGCCTAGTCATCCCCTTATACTTCCATGGTCCACAAGAAATCTACCAACCCAAATATACCATAAATATCATTACACAGCTATGTCTATATAGGAAACAGAATCCTATTAAATTTTAATTTATGAAAATAAGTTCTTTTGTCAAATCGTAGCTATGTATACTTTAGAAACTTATTATATAAACTCTTGTATACCAATCTTTTAATATATATAAATTTATTTACCTGTTATTACTATACTAGATTATGCAAAAATAATATCCCCTTCTATATAAAGTGTACAACAATTTACATTTAGCATTCATTTTATAATAAGCATCTCTCAATATATATGATAAGTTCTTTTAGATAATATTTCAATTTGATAATTATGATCTAACATTTTAGAGAATCATATATGTCTATGTAACCTCTATATATACTCTTATATATGTACAATGAGTCCTGGATGGCAAATGAAACAAAAGGAGAAAAAGGGGTAAACTGGTAAGTTTACCTGATTGTCTTCCTAACTCTTGCTCATCTATCTCCCTTTGAGTAGTAGCACTGCAAATGAGGCGAAGTCTGAACAACACTCCTGATGGGGCGAACCCGATCTAGTAGCCGAGTTGCAGCAGCTCGACGCCGACGGCACACGCATGGGTTCGCTCCGTGCTCGCTCAGGACTGGGTTAGCGAAGGGCGAGGCCTTGAGAACATCGACACCTCTGTTCCTCCTACGGTGACACGAGGGAGCGAGGAAAGACTGCCATGTGAGTGTCGCCACCTTGCGACAGGGGTCGGACATCTAGACGGTGGCAGCAGTTAAAACTCGATTTATTAGAACATGGCGAGCTCGGATGAAGGCTTGGCATCTCGGGAGCTGTCGAGGCCTTGGCAGGGCGGCAAGGTCGTGCTGGGCTCTCACGCCGTGGAGAAGATGGCAACGAAGCCCAAGCGCCGCAGCCGACGAAACTGGTAGGCCCTACTGTATGCTGCGCACAGGTACGACAAGGGCACGAGACGAGTCGACAAGGTCGTATCGCGACTGCCGCATAGCCAGTCGAGTCAGCTTGCCCACAGTTCCTTATCTTTGGTCGGGCTCGACAGGGTGGTTGCGCCTATGATGGTCGACAGTAGTCGATCGATCACGGGGTCATGTGGCAAGCTACGCGCTGGTTGAACTCGTGCAACCGACGCCGAGGGGCCGAGGTCACTCGTGTCAGTCACAGTCGGTATGGAGAATAAGATGATGGCGAGGTGGGTCGTGGGCACTATCAATGCCGATAGGCATAATACTTGGGTGTCGGCTACAGGTAGAGGAGAAACCTTTTTTTTGTTTAGGGTTTGTGCTGCTATGGGCTCCTATATAGGTAGCATGGTGTTATTGGGTCTGGGCCAGGTGTTCCTGGAAACCCAATAGATGCTGGGTTGGTTGGCCTTTTGGGTTGCTGTTAACAATCTCCTGTAGGTATGAACATTCATGGGTACATGCAACTTATTTATATATTAAAGCCCATGCATGGATATACATTAAAATGATACCTACATATAAAATTAAGCAATATTCATCACACTATTTTACACTAGTACCCAAATAAAGCATCATATAATAACTTCCATTTATATATCTATATTTCCGACTTTATAACTATTTCTATAATAAAATAAAAATACCCACTCCTTTTAGTTACATATACCTATAACCCAATACAGCTGCATTTCTATGCATATATTTCTCTCTAGCATATTATTCTAAAAGAATCTAAATATATTTAGCAAGTTATCGTATTTCCGAAATAACATATCCAAATCAATATTAATAATATTGAATATATATATATATATATATATATATATATATATATATATATATATATATATATATATATATATATATATATAAAACATTTTAGGAAGATATTTATTAGACTATTTAAAATAAGGTACGAAGTATACACTCAATATATAGGTATATTGACATGAACGTCTTTGGATGTACTAAATGTCTACAGGGTTTTGGGCTCGGTTTGGGACAAGTCTGGGCTAAATTGTAAGCCGGGCCTCCTAAAAATCAATAATCAAAAAAAATAATAAATAATTAATTAGATTATTTATAGGGTCATGTTACAACTTAGTCTGGTTTTCCTAGTTAGGACATCCCTATGGCTAAGTTTTTCCGGACATGGCTAGTACACTAGTCAAGGCACACTGCTACATCTCCCGTGCCACAAATCCTAGTCGTCTAGTACTTCAAAACTCAACCATAGCTAAAGTCACCTACCGTAATAATTAACTAAATAAATATTTATAAAATTCTAAAATCCCCATTTAAATCAAATAAATAAATAAATAAATATTTTAAAAAAATTTCAGGAAGGGGAGCTACAAATCTACCCACCTAAAAAATAATTTCGTTCTCGAAATTCCAATTCATGACTACTCCTTAAAATTCAAAGCCTACTATTACCTTAATCTCCTCAATTGTTATTCCTCAAAAATTATGAACTTCTCCTAATCATTTTGTAACTACGAATTCTCGAGGACTTCTACCCACCTTTGGTCACACTACTCCCTCGAAACACAGGTTGCTAAAACCTTATGGTCTTCTAACTAGTTGCTAACAATTCTACCGGCCTAGGCATATGGCATCTATAATCCCTCATATCTATAAACAACCAAATATTCAATAGTCAAACAATATTATTCTATAACTTAAGGATTTCTGATGAATCCTAGACAGCACGATCGTTCGTCACTCCGAAATAGGAAGGGACGAGAATCAATTGGACATGAAGCAAGAAAGTATAATCGAGAGCAAATATGGAGTTTTCAAAGACGTAGAGAATTTCTAGAAAAATTTTCAAGGCAGAGTGGATTGAGATATCTAAGGTTTAGTCAAGTCGCAGGCTCGTACCAGTACAGTTACGTAATCGGTACGATATGCTCTGACCTGCATGGGCCACCAAAAAAACTTGTCACGACCCGCACCCGCTTTTCGGATACGAAGCGTGTCCAAGCCCAGCTACGTATCGAACGGACTCCAGCCTGACTCGAATACGTAAACGCTGTCAAGGCTATGGTATACTGCCAAATCATGGCAAACAAATCTATATCTCAATCCACAATAAGTATACGAAACAGGAATGAACACTATGGGTTGGTCTGCAGCCCACTAGCATATATGTCCGATTAGACTCTAAGAAATAATATGAGTCTATAAATATAACTAACAAGAAAAGTATATCATGATAAGGAACATCAGGCACGAGCGGAAAATAAACATGATACGGTACCTGAATCCTGCAAGAACCGCAAATCCTCTGCCATCCAGAACTACTAGCTAACTCCATACAATCGCTACACCTGAGGAGATCATCAGGTCCTCAGAGGACATAGCAAGATACATAATATACATGCCTATCTAACAGTTTTATCATGCGCAAGGAAATAAACAAGAAAGAACAAGGACAAGACAAATGACTACGAACACAAACACGAACACGAATACGAACACTAGAACAACTACGCATAATGAACTGCCGGATGAACGAAACACGATGATCAATGGAAGAAACCAAACCCTCGTCCTGAGTGTGGACTCACTGGTTTGAACTAAACACTAACCCTCGTCCCGAGTGTGGACTCTCTGGTCAGTACTAACCCTCGTCCCGAGTGTGGACTCTCTGGTCAATACTAACCCTCGTCCCGAGTGTGGACTCTCTGGTCAGTACTAACCCTCATCCCGAGTGTGGACTCTCTGGTTAGTTCACGGCAAGGCACCCTCGTCCCGAGTGTGGACTCTCTGGTGCAAATACTACATCCTCGTCCCGTGTGTGGACTCTCTGATATAAACACCCTCATCCCGAGTGTGGACTCTCTGGTGCAAGTCAAGTCAAGTCTACACCCTCGTCCCGAGCGTGGACTCTCTGGTGCAATAATCGACATCCTAGTCCCTAGTGTAGACTCACAGATGTAAACAGATCAAGGAAAACACCCTCGTCCCGAGTGTGGACTCTCTGGTGCCAAGGACAACAATGTCAAGGATTTAGTAGTTCACTTACACGTACTCGTTCTATGACACGACTCAAGCAAAGTACTGACGAGAAACTCCAAATGTGAAACACAAGGCCAAAACATGAACATGGCTATAAACAATAAAACAACTCCACAAAAATAACACAAAAAGCACATGTCCATAAACAATCAAATAACTGAAAAACGAAAAAAAATGCATGTAAGTAAAACTGTAGAGGGAGGCAAGGTATACTTGCCTAGAATTTATCTGTATTTTGCTGAGACGGCAGGTGCAAGGTCGTAACGTGCCTAGTCATCCCCTTATACTTCCATGGTCCACAAGAAATCTACCAACCCAAATATACCATAAATATCATTACACAGCTATGTCTATATAGGAAACAGAATCCTATTAAATTTTAATTTATGAAAATAAGTTCTTTTGTCAAATCGTAGCTATGTATACTTTAGAAACTTATTATATAAACTCTTGTATACCAATCTTTTAATATATATAAATTCATTTACCTGTTATTACTATACTAGATTATGCAAAAATAATATCCCCTTCTATATAAAGTGTACAACAATTTACATTTAGCATTCATTTTATAATAAGCATCTCTCAATATATATGATAAGTTCTTTTAGATAATATTTCAATTTGATAATTATGATCTAACATTTTAGAGAATCATATATGTCTATGTAACCTCTATATATACTCTTAGATATGTACAATGAGTCCTGGATGGCAAATGAAACAAAAGGAAAAAAAGGGGTAAACTGGTAAGTTTACCTGATTGTCTTCCTAACTCTTGCTCATCTATCTCCCTTTGAGTAGTAGCACTGCAAATGAGGCGAAGTCTGAACAACACTCCTGATGGGGAGAACCCGATCCAGTAGCCGAGTTGCAGCAGCTCGACACCGACGGCACACGCATGGGTTCGCTCCGTGCTCGCTCAGGACTGGGTTAGCGAAGGGCGAGACCTTGAGAACATCGACACCTCTATTCCTCCTACGGTGAGACGAGGGAGCAAGAAAAGACTGCCATGTGAGTGTCGCCACCTTACGATAGGGGTCGGACATCTAGACGGTGGCAGCAGTTAAAACTCGATTTATTAGAACATGGCGAGCTCGGATAAAGGCTTGGCATCTCGGGAGCTGTCGAGGCCTTGGCAGGGCGGCAAGGTCGTGCTGGGCTCTCACGTCGTGGAGGAGATGGCAACGAGGCCCAAGCGCCGCAGCCGACGAAACTGGTAGGCCCTACTGTATGTCGCGTACAGGTACGACAAGGGCACGAGACGAGTCGACAAGGTCGTATCGTGACTGCCGCATAGCCAGTCGAGTCGTCTCGCCCGCAGTTCCTTATCTTTGGTCGGGCTCGACAGGGTGGTTGCGCCCATGATGGTCGTCAGTAGTCGATCGGTCGTGGGATAATGTGGCAAGCTACGCGCTGGTTGAACTCGTGCAACCAACGCCGAGGGGCCGAGGTCACTCATGTCAGTCACAGTCGGTATGGAGAATGAGATGATGGCGAGGTGGGTCGTGGGCACTAACAATGCCGATAGGCATAATACTTGGGTGTCGGCTACAGGTAGAGGAGAAACCTTTTTTTTGTTTAGGGTTTGTGCTGCTATGGGCTCCTATATAGGTAGCATGGTGTTATTGGGTCTGGGCCAGGTGTTCCTGGAAACCCAATAGATGCTGGGTTGGTTGGCCTTTTGGGTTGCTGTTAACAATCTCCTGTAGGTATGAACATTCATGGGTACATGCAACTTATTTATATATTAAAGCCCATGCATGGATATACATTAAAATGATACCTACATATAAAATTAAGCAATATTCATCACACTATTTTACACTAGTACCCAAATAAAGCATCATATAATAACTTCCATTTATATATCTATATTTCCGACTTTATAACTATTTCTATAATAAAATAAAAATACCCACTCCTTTTAGTTACATATACCTATAACCCAATACAGCTGCATTTCTATGCATATATTTCTCTCTAGCATATTATTCTAAAAGAATCTAAATATATTTAGCAAGTTATCGTATTTCCGAAATAACATATCCAAATCAATATTAATAATATTGAATATATATATATATATATATATATATATATATATATATATATATATATATAACAAACATTTTAGGAAGATATTTATTAGACTATTTAAAATAAGGTATGAAGTATACACTCAATATATAGGTATATTGACATGAACGTCTTTGGACGTACTAAATGTCTACAGGGTTTTGGGCTTGGTTTGGGACAAGTCTGGGCTAAATTGTAAGCCGGGCCTCCTAAAAATCAATAATCAAAAAAAATAATAAATAATTAATTAGATTATTTATAGGGTCATGTTACAACTTAGTCTGGTTTTCCTAGTTAGGACATCCCTATGGCTAAGTTTTCCCGGACATGGCTAGTACACTAGTCAAGGCACACTGCTACATCTCCCGTGCCACAAATCCTAGTCGTCTAGTACTTCAAAACTCAACCATGGCTAAAGTCACCTACCGTAATAATTAACTAAATAAATATTTATAAAATTCTAAAATCCCCATTTAAATTAAATAAATAAATAAATAAATATTTTAAAAAAAATTCAGGAAGGGGAGCTACAATTTGTGAGACCAAATGGCATCACCAAAAACTCGTACTTCCTGTACTTCGTGTTAAACGTCGTCTTCTGGATGTCTGCAGCCCTGACTTTCACCTGGTGGTAACCGGATCTCAAATTTATCCTAGAAAATACCTTTGTCCTACTCAACTGGTCGAACAAATCATCTATCCTGGGCAGAGGATATTTGTTCTTAATGGTGATGGTATTCAATGCCCGGTAATCAATACACAACCGGACTGTACCATCCTTCTTTAGTACAAAGAGTACTGGCGTTCCCCATGGAGAAGCAATAGATCGAATGAAACCCTTTTTCAATAGGTCATCAATCTGCTCCTTCATCTCTACGGCCACCTTGGGGTTCACTCTATAGCAAGCCCGGGATACTGGTGATGAACCCGGTTCTAAATCTATAGTGAACTCCACATCTCTGTCAGGCAAAAGTCCTGGAAGATCCTCTGGGAATACATCCATAAACTCCCTAATGATAGGGTGTGGTGGTGCTAACTCCCCAACTGTCGCACAATAGCTCGGCTCTAGGCTGATCTCCGGCCCTGTCCTCCTGACAATGAATGGTACCGTGCCTGGGGGACTGAACAGAATACTACCCTCATGGCAGTCTATAGCTGCGTGAGCATAGCTAAGCCAGTCCATCCCCAATATGATATCATACCCGGGGAGTGGCATCACAAAGAATTGTCCCCTAAACGCTCTCCCAGCTATAGTAATAGAGCATCTATAGATAGCCCTAATGGGCACTGGTCTGCCTCCCGTCGTTACTCTACTCATCTCCTCGATAGGTGTAGCTACTAAGGGGTGTTTATGCATAAACTCTAATAACATAAAGCTATGTGATGCACCGGAATCAAATAAGCATAGAGCTAGAAAAGTATGCAAATAAACATGACCTGTGATGACGTCAGCCAAATAATCTGGCTCCGAAACCTGCTCCGGCTCCGCCTCAAGAGCCAGACTATAAGCCTTCCCCTGGGGTCCCTTCTGCTGGTGCAGATGTTGCCCAAACCTCTGCTGCTGAGTCGGGAGCGACGGTCCTCTAGATGGTAGTCCGGCACCTGGTACCCTTACTACTGGGTAGTCCCGAAGCTGATGGATGATAGACCTACAAGCTAAACACTGCCCCAACTTCTTCCTACAGATGGAAGCGCCATGGCCTGGCCTTTTATAGAATGACCTCCTTTCTGCTGCCGGGGTCCCGGGGCTCTAGCTGGCGGGGTTGGGTGATATGGTGCGGGAGGACGGTAAGTCTGCTCGTGCGACGCCAGTGCTCTTGGCTGGAAAGCCAGACGCTTGGAAGGTCCTTCGTGGTGTACGGAAGCCAGCCTCTTGTAAGACAGAAGACGCTCCTCTATGCTCCTGGCCAACTCTAGGCTCTGGTAGTAGTTAGTCGTCTCGTTCGCTACTATGAGAATACCAATGTCTGGAATTAGACCATGGCAAAACCTACGCGTCATCTCCTCTGGTTCTGCAACAAGACTAGGAGCGAAACGGCTCAATCGACTAAACTCTGCTGCATACTCGTCAACAGAATGGTTCCCCTGCTGGATGTTCTAGAATCGTAGCCCCATGGCTACCCTAGCGGTGGTCGAGAAGAATTTCTTCTTGAACTATATCTTAAACTGATCCCAAGTGGCCTTTCCTCTCGCGAATAGTGGCTCATTCCTGAACCAAACTCCTGCCAAATCTGTCAGCAGAAATCCCGCTGCCTTGACCTGGAGGTCACCCGATAACCTAGCTCCAAGAAGCTTCCTCTCTACCGAGTCTAGCCAGTCATCTGCTACTATGATGCCCTCGGTCCCCATGAACTCCTTGGGGGTTCAAACCCATGAAGTCCTTGATGTTCCCCGCTCTCCGCCGTGATTCTACCGGTGGTGGGACCACGGTATGCTCCTCAGAATGCTCCATGCTCTGGTGGTGGTGGGAGCAGAGTGAGCAGTTGGTTCCCGTCGAAAGTGACGGAAGCCTGGGCAGGTATAGTAATAGGTGGTGGTGGGAGTATCGGGTCCTGCTGGGACTGTGAAGTGGAAGGTGGTAGAGGCATCTAGGTTGGTGGATTTGTGGAGTGGGAGAGTATAGTAGGTAGAGGTGGAGGTGCATCGGTCAACTGGTCAACCGACTGGATAGGAAGTGTGTCATTTTCAGGTGTAGCATACTGGGATAAGCGGGTGAGCACCATCTAATAAATAAAAAAAAACTTATAAGGACTCTTTTAAGTAAACAATCATAAACAACAAAAAAATCTAATTTGTAATAACGAGCATATGATGTGATGCGTTTCCTATGTTGCAATCCCAGTAATTCTCTAGGTATTCTAAGCGTCATTCCTAGTGTTGTCTAATTACCCTAAGTTCTTAATTGCAGGCATGCTTGGTACAATGACGTAAACAAATAATTTAGTCAGGACCTGCGTGGACCACCACTAAAAATATGTCATGATTCGCTACCCAAATTGTTTGGTCGGACCGAGTCATGTCCAGCCTACGCCTGAGATAAAGCGTAGTAAGCTGTTCTAAAGACAAATAAGATAAGTCCAAAGTGTGCTAACAGTTCTATATGTAATATTGAGTCAGAAATGTTCCAAACACAAAAGTTATCTTGTATATAAATATGTTCCGATTACATGGCCAAAATGTAAAACTGGATACAGGTCTAGTTACAAAATATGCAGTCTAATACATGACTACTCTCAAAAGTCCCAATATCTAAATAAACTAGATGAGTTTCCCTGCAGGTACATCCTCGTAAAGTAAAGCCTGATCCTCGGCAGCAACTCCATAATAGGAATCGCATAGCAACTCCTCATCGGTAAGTATACCTACAACGTTATCCTGTCAGGACGGGAGGAAGTACTGATTCTAACAAACTAAATATACGAAACATGAAATGAACAGAAGTATAGGAATCATGGCGTATCATATTCTATCATGGCATCATATGTTTGTTTTAAAGTTTAAAACTGTAGCATGTACGTGATCGGTCAATAGGTGAAATAGGATGTACAGTAGCACATATCAATTTTCTGATGTGTACATACGTACACATAACGTCATCGGAGTATATCCATACACAAATGCGGGACCAGAACATACGACAAAGTTACATATAGAATGTAACAATGCTAGATAAATACATACGGAGAAGGGGAGAATGATCACGTACTCTACTATCAGTTTCCCTTTAACCCGTTTTATAACATGTGAGTGATACGATAATAGTATATAGCATGGTAGATACTGAGAGCAGTATGAAGTATATGAAATATGGTGATATACGACTTGTAGTTTAGATATTAACATGGTTTATACACAATTCATTATATGCTGTAAATAAAGTTTATAGAGGTACTTGCCTCTAGCAAAGCAAGGTAGTGAAGGAAATGCTATAGATGTCTGGTGACTCGTCACTGTAAAAATAATACATAAACTTAGTTTTCATACTAAGTTACATACTAAGACACTAGTTGTGCGACACGACTTTCTGACTGGATACCTAGCTAAATGGTGACTTTAGCATAGGAGACCAATATGGGATGACACAATACCTAAAATAACTTTCTAGAGCCTTTACACTATGGTAGGGTGAGGTCCAATACTACAATATCCCAAAATCACACAAAACATCGTAAGTCATAATTAATTAATAATTAAATCAGAGTGTACACTGTGTTCCAACAATTATTAAGATAGGCAAAAAGCTCAAATATACATAAAATAAAGTACCCAAAAGATCTTTGTTAATTATAGAAATTTATACTAATTTTTCTGGAATTTATAAACCCTCATAGATATTTATTAAAAATCAGTAAACATAAGTATCCTGAAAATGAGTTCTGTTTTCCTATTTTTATAAAATGCCAAAGTACTAATTAAATCCTAGAAAAATTATATTAAATTGGCCAAATTAACATTGTATTTAAATACAATTCTTTCTATATATTTACAGCAACTAAATATATATATATATATATAAATTCAAAAACAGCAAGTAACAATTTCTGGGAAATAATTAATTAATTATTTAATTTTTTGTCCACGTATTTGAAATTGAACCGAAGTCCAGATACGGGACCCAAATCCATGAATCAAGTCCGATATGACTCGTACAGACCTTGAATGTATTTAGACACATTTGGGCCCAAAAACCCATCCTAGATTTGGACACCAAATGGCCATGATTAATAAAATACAGTAATTCAAATATATATATTAAAGTATTTTAATAATAATATATTTTAAAGTGGTAAAATATACAAGTCATAAAATTATATAATAAAACAAATTGTAAATTTACACATAATGACATTTTGCACAAAATTGTATTTAAAATATATATACATATACAACCAATACATTTATATATATACATAAATATATATATATATATATATATATATATATATATATATATATATATATATATATATATATATATATATATATATATATTTTTTATATATATATATATATATATATATATATATATATATTTTATATATATATATATATATATATATATATATAATAATAAAAATATATATATATATATAATAAATATACATATATATAAAAATACTTAATATAAAATATATATATACATATATAAATACAGCATATATATATTATATATAACAGTATATATAATAATATATATATAAATACATATACATATACATATACATATACATATATATATATATATATATATATATATAAATACATATACATAATAAAACAAATAAAAATAAAAATAAAACAAAAAAAACGAAAGGGGGGCTCAAACTCGGCCCGCTGGGACAGGGGGTGGGTTTGAGCGCCACTCGGCTGACCAGGGGGCCAGCTCGAGCTGGCTGGTCGAGTTAGGGTTTAGGTTAGTTTTATAATGATTTTAAGATAATGGGTTTTAAACCCAATAACAGAATATTAAACCCGTTAACCCATAGTCCTGTGTCTTCGTGTCCTGACAGTTAGGGACACGAAGACACACGAGTCCAGTGTCCCAGGCGTGCACGACACGTACGACACAAACTGGCCGTATCCGAACTCACTCACGCACTGTTCATGTCTAAGCGAGTCTAGCGTCATAAAATACGAGACTCGGGGCAACACAGGGAACAAAGCGACACCTACGTGTCTAGTCGAACGGGCTATCGAAGTTGCGGCAAGGCGAAGGAAGCGTCGGGTCGGTAGAGAAGGGTGGCGCTGGGTTCGTCACGTCGTGGCGAACAA
Source organism: Iris pallida (assembly GCA_029216955.1). NCBI lineage: Eukaryota > Viridiplantae > Streptophyta > Magnoliopsida > Asparagales > Iridaceae > Iris > Iris pallida. The sequence continues at coordinate 18,191,923 of JANAVB010006800.1, forward strand.
TATGGTGGTGGTGGATCACGACGGCGGTGGCTATAGCGGTGGCGCTAACAAGGGGCTAACTCCGGCGAGCTTTGTCGTAGAAGAAATACGATAGGACGGTGGCTAGGGTGGTCGGGGTGGTGTCTAGGGTTAGGGTTTAGGTCGGAGGGCTTTTATAAGCTGGGAAGTCGGTCGAATTAGGGCTAGGGTTACGAAAAATTAGGGTTTAGGGTTAGGGTTTCAGTGGGTTAGCCGGAGATGGCGACAGGGAAAGGCGGTGGTCGGGGTGCTCGTTTAGCAGAAACCCCCCTCCAAAACTAGATATTACAAAACCCCCCACCGCCTTAGTTAATAAAATTTCTAAATTGCAAATAGCCCCCCCCCCCCCCCCGTTGTTGCTCTGTGCAAATTTCATTTGCACAGACAAAACGAATTTTGCAAACAGTATTTAAAACAATTAAAATAATTACAAATTAATATTAAAATAATTTAAATAATTACAAAATGATATTTTTAGCTTTAAAAATCATTTTAAAAATCATTTAAAATTCTAGAAAATTTTTAATAATTATAATAACTTATTTTAAGGATATAAATTCTATTTAAAATTATAAAATAATATTTTCAAATCTAGGGGCTTACACTTACTTTATAGACTCATGTTATTTCTTGGAGTCTAATCGGACATGTATGCTAGTGGGCTGCAGACCACGACCCATAGTATTCATTCATGTTTTATATTCTTATTGTGGATTGCGATATAGTTTTGCCTTGCCTTGATTAGGCACATTACCATAGTCCAGACAACGTTTACGTATTCGAGTTGGTCTGGAATCCGCTTGATGCGTAGCTGGCTTGCTCATGCTTTCGCGTCCCAGAAAGCGGGTGCGGGTCATGACATATGTGCACAAACTGACTCGAGTGATGCTGGTGGATTCTCTATCACGTGACTTAGCTGACATGCATGTATTTCGAGAACGTCTGGAATATGTGCACGATCCAACTAAGTGATACGTTGAATTCAAGTGAGACTATAGGAACTGAACGGTATCGAGGATTTTGAAATCATGTTAAAAAAAAAGATTGATGGTAGTGCAATCGTTAGTTTGAAATAAAATGGAATATCGATTGAGGCATTGATGCAAGTCAGGTTTCAGAGATGGAGTAAGGATGGAAATATTGGATTTCGCATAGGAAGAGTGTGTGTTAGAACCATGGGAGATTGAATCAAATGATAAGTTAATAAGTGTGTACTCAATAAGTTTCGAGGACGAAACTTTTTTTGAGTGGTGTATAATGTAATGCCTCATCCCACTCAGCTCAATCGGAGGAATCAAAACGCCAACGGTGTTCAGACTTAGGCATGCATGGCCTGCTCGAAGTCCTGCTCGGTCGAGGCAACTTCTCGCTCAGTGGGTGGCTTCGGTGAACTTGCCTCAGCTTGGCCTTCACACTAATAAAACAAAAGTTTTCAACTGCACAAGTAGGCTTGATAATAAAAGAGACGAATCCACATAGCTAAGAGAATAATCCCAAGTTGGGTCGGATTGAGTTAAAACATGAAAAAGGTTCCACGGTCGGTTTAGAATCGTTGCAAGACGTACTTTCAAATGACACTCGGTCCTTCGTCCCGTGGCTTGGGAGAAGGAAAGTTGGTCTAAGTTTCCACAAAGATATGAACTTAGCCTAAGTCATAGGCGTCGCACATATAAATGTTTGGTAAAGCAAGCACGGTCCTATCGTCTAAGGCTTGGCATAGCCTTTGCTCATCTCACGGGTTAAATTGTTGTACGATTGAGTTAGGCAAGAGTTTTGCTGGGCTGTCGAAGTCATTGCAAGCACTGTCCTATATTTTCTATGGTTTTCAAAGTCACATAGTCCCACGATCTCAAGGCTCATCTTATAAAGTATGACTTGGGCGATGGTGTCATATAGAACACAAGTCAGTCTAAGGCACAAGCCACGATCGGTTCAAAGATAAGTATGCCATAATCTATGGGACAAAAAGGAACACGTTTGTTCAGGTCTATCTAGAAGGCCATGCAATAGCCATTCTCCGTATTTCAAAGAAGGTAAAGTACACGCTATCGTTTGTCGTCAAGATCGGTCCCGTGGCTTGGAATTCTCGCATGAAGAATGGAAATCATGGACATGGATAAAAGAAGTAACAAGGAAGAAAAAACAAGTTGTCTCATCTGTAGGCCTTGCATTTACGTCGAGTCTAGAAGTCATCGTAGGTGCGTGGTCATGGACAACTTATGCACAAGGTATAGTCTTCTCGAATAATCGTTGCGGCACCGGGATCATGTCAGCCCGGGAGAAGCAAGTTATAGCATGCGCTAGTAAGGAATCGGCGCACGCCAGCAGCAAATCGGTGCGGGTGATTCGGGAACTTTTGCGTGCGCGCAAAAGAATTCGTCGTCTAACCCAACTATAAGTCCAAGATAGCTTGACATTGCTAGTTACCTTTCATATAGATAAGATGGTGTGCTGAGAGGCAATCCGCATGCACGATGTCGGTCAAATCTAAGAAATTACAAGTACGACACGAATTGAGTTAAGATGGTGTGCACATTGTAATACTATTCTGGAGCCTAAGATTCGGCTATGGCGAGGACACGTGCTTCGGCACGAATGTGGCGTCATGTTTGAGTCGTTAACACATGGTCCACAAGTCGGGATTGAGTCATCTCGAGTTAGTGAGAAAGGTTCGTAAGGTAAAGTTAGTTAAGTCGTGTTGAATTATGAGGTACGACCTCGAATGTTTGAAGCACGGACCAAGTTAATGATACAAAACAAGTCGTTACGTCCTGAAGTATGAGTCAGAAAAATAAGCACGAGGCAACATTCTGATGTTGTTGTCATGAGAAGGGTCTAGAGGTACAACGATAAGCAAGTTATCAGTGCAATGGCACGGTGACGGTCTAGAGACACAAATAGGCCAAGAGTCTCTGTCCTAAAATCAATTATAAGGCAAGAACAGAAAGACAATCATAAAGGAATTATATTGCATAAAGTAAATGAACATGTTGGTTTTGTATGGGTGGGCGAGGAGCTCACTCCACCAGTACAGTTGAGTACTGACACCCACACAGTTTCCATGTGCATTCACAGGTAGAAGCTCATTGGCGCGGAGCTCGCTTGGATGCGTCAAGACACGAAGTTTTTTGACGTTTCGAGGTGTGCAACCGCATGGAGTCATAACTTATATGGGACATAATGTATGGACATCGCCTATCTGAAGCATCCGCTGGCTCGTCAATTTGTATTGAGAGATGAGAGATAGCTGAGTGACTTGTAATCAGAGAGGAAAGTGAGCTTGAGTGAATGTAATCTTGGCTACGTGCCTTTGTAATCTTATGTTCATTATCAATAAAGACTCTAAATTTTGTTTCAATGCTTGTGTTGCCTAGTATATTCAATATTTTTGCTTGGGACTTCTGTGCGACGATTCCGTCGCAAGTTATTATAATCGGCCGTTATGAAACTGTCTTACATGAGCGCAATCTATGCTCGTGCGGCATCACGTCTTAGCGAGGATGATCGATCCTACGGGACCGGGGCGTGACACCTCCTGTAGTAGAGTTTTCTTCAGGCTTTTGTCAAAGTGAGCCGGCTTCTTGCCTTTGTCAGCTATTGTCGGTTTAGAAGGACCCGAGTCAGCTGGTAGAGCTGATGTTGTAGGGACATCAGGAACAGGAGAAGATGATGCCAGAGGAATAGGAGGAGGACTGACAACATTCTTCTGCCCTTCTGGATAGTCTTTAAGATAGAGCCTCCAGACCTGGTACCAGCCATGGCTTTTTCTTCTAGAACAGGTGAGAAAGAAACCATGTTACAGTTTTTCAGTCGTGTCTTACTTATGGATGATTTCTTCTTTTGAGGAATAGAATGATCTGTCCAGAATCCCAAGCTGACTCGGGACTAATTGTCTTGAAGACGTAGAAAAAGAGGTATCGGAGACCCTTTTCCATCATTTAAGCCATGAGCTTTCTGTAGGTCGTATCCCATGTCCATCATCAATTTACGGGACTGTTGACTATACTGATGGAATTCTGGTTGGTATTTGATCTCTGGCTTCGATGACATAGTCGTTGAAGAGGAAAACGAAGTTGTCGCTGGAATGAACGTAGTGTTCAGAGGAGGAATACGATCATCCAGTAAAATAGCTTCACTTGAAGTCATATGACATGACTTATATTTGGTTGTCTTCTTTGACTTGGTAGAAAAAGTAGATGTCTTTGGTTCAAATTTGGCTACTAAATCAGGATGAATCTACATAATTTCACCTTTGTCAGTTGATAAAGGTACCAAGCTGTCACTTCTTGCTGGTGGAAGGTTGACGATCTCCAAGGTAGCCTTTAGGATAGGGATAATGCCATATGTACCAGTTGAGCAGGGAAGTCACCGAACTGTAGAGAGATGACATTGGCAGTCACCATTTTCTCGTCTTATTGAAGAGTGATTACTTTGGCATTGATTAGCTCTTGGATCTTCCCTTTGAGTACATAACATGCCCTGCTTGGATGCCCCAGGAACCTGTGATACATAAAATATTTAGGATTGTCAGTTTTACCTACTTCATCCGGCCATTTACTTCGAGCAGTTGAAATTTGTTGCTTTTGATCGAACAATCAAATATGCTCAGGATGTCGTCTTCATCAAAGAAATATTCTTCTTTGGGACGTGGTGCCCTTTATGGAGGTACCATTTTATAGGTGTCGGCTGACTCACGTTGATAGCCAGGGCTTCTTTTCCTTTACGGTTGTTTTGACGACCCCCACTATTGGTAGCAGGATGCTCATCTTTATCGAGATTAGGCATTGGAATGCCTAGCTGCTTGAATTTATCAGCAGTATCTTTGGCTGCCCTGGCACTTACTATGAAGGAGCCCAAGTCTTGGAATTGTGTGAGTTCCGTCCACATGCTGACTATAGGTAACATGTTTAATTTGTATGTATCTGTAGTCAATACGTCAAGAGTACCCAAAGGCATTTTGAGTGCTTCATGACGGAAGTGCTCTATGGAACGTTCAGCAGTTTTATTAGGCTTTTATTTGATTTTAGTAAGGGCTGACATGGTCATGTTATTTTTCCTTCATAGAAACGTTCCAGGAACATCTGTTTTAGGGCTGCGAAGGATGTTATGTAACCATCTAGCAAACTACGGTACCAGTCATAGGCAACACCTGTTAAACACCCGACAAATACTCTAGTGAGTAGAGCATCATTCTGCTGAAGATGGTCAGTCATCATTTCAAAATGGTTAATGTACTGACTCGGTGATGTGCTGTCGTCAAATAGTATTATGGTCGGCAGCTTATATTTGGGTGAGAATGGAACTTCTTTCCATTCAACAGGATAGGGTTGTTTGATCCCTAATTTATGTAAACCCTCTTTTTGCTTGAAAGCTTCGAACTAATTTCGTAGAAGCTTAACTACTTCCAGAGGTCTCTCGGTGTTTGAGGAGCAGTAGACTGGTTCGATGGATTGGAAGGCGGAACCGCATAATAAGTACCACCCGCAGCACCATAATGACTTGGTGTAGCCTGAGATGGTACATCAGCATTTAGAGAGGATTGTAACCCTAGACCGGGGTTGATAGGTGCAGAGACTGCTGCGTATTCTTGAGTCAAAATTGGATTTACGACCAAAACAGCATGTTGTGTCATAATCACGGCATGCATCGCTATAACCATGTTAGTCATGGCTTTCAGGGTGGCCTCTAATACAGCAATTTAGTGGTTGTACAGACTGTGCTTGGTGCGCCATATGATTCGATGAAAGATGTTCTCCTCTACGTTTGTTAAGATAAGTGCGCATATCAGTATCATGTGCCACTTGTATGTTAGTTTGAGATACCTTCAATTTTTTCTGCTTCGTTCTTGCTATAAGCAGGGTAGGGAGAGTGCAGAAATCCTGACTTTGGCTTGATTGGTGCTGGCAAATTTGACGTAAAGTAGGAAAGATGCCTCGTTGTTCTGAGCATACTGTCTCAACGTGTTTAGCACGGCGCTGATGGGCAGCAGGAAGTATACTTTGAGTAGAATTCACTTTTTTGGAAGTAAAATTCTTGTTCAAGAGTGTTCTGGTATTCATTGGCGTAGAGGCACAATCAGATAGGTTTTCCACCAAGTCCAGGACTGGGGAAGAATTAAGAATAACCATAGGGTGTTTTTCCTTGTCCTGCGTAGAGGCTGTGAATGGCACGCCTTCCACCAAGTTTAGAACTGGGGAAGGGTGAGTTCCTTTGCTTAGCACAGGTGCAGTATTTGGCGCACCTTCTACCAATTTTAGAACTGGGGAAGGGCACTTTCCTTTGCTTAGCACAGGAGCAGTGTTTGGCGCATCTTCCACCAAGTTTAGAACTGGGGAAAGATGCTTTCCTTTGCTTGGCGTAGGAGCAGCAGTGACTAGTGCGCTTATGGATTTCAGAGTCCAGATGGCACGAGTCTTCATGTTGTTGGAGACAACAGCAGATGCGCGCTTGGCACCCCCAGTGCAAATTATTGCTTCGTACGTAGTTTGGTCGACTAGTACGACCAAAGTCTTCTGCGTCATGCCGAACGACGTAACATCGCATTAAGTTGTCACTTTCTCGTCAGAGGAGAAAGTTTTCCCCAACAGAGTCGCTATTCTGTTTGTAAGAACAAAATTTTTTAGAGAACACTGAAGTACAAACTGGGAAAGAAAAGAAATGATTCTGGGGAAGTACAACTGTAGGAATCTAATCAGAAGACAATCACTTTATCCTTTGGTCGATACGATATTGGAGAATGAACGCCTTGAAACTTGTTGTCGTAGAGACGAGAGTTCTGGCTTTAGAGTCTATGATCTTCATTGTGCCTTAAAAAATATTTTGAACTCTGTTTATCGAGTTTTGGAATAACTGTTAAGTAGTTATTCTGATTGGCACATGGCACTGATTGGCGCACCATCATCCATTGCGCAAACGGTTTGCTTAACTATATGTGACATATGGCATTCTGTGAGAGAGATGTGCTTGGTCGTAGGCAGTGTTGCGTATATGTTCTTCAAAATTAGTGGCGTGCATGCCACGTCATCTTTAACTGCTTCTGGATGATATCTTGATCAATTGGCGCATGCTGACGAATGGCGCGGCGCCATCCATGAAAAGTCACTTATTATTTCATGAATGGGAACTATTGATTACTTTGTGCCAACTGTGTATGGTGCAGAGTAAACGACAAATGTAATAATGATGACTCTGATAATTCTCCTTGAGCGCTGCGCATTCAGGATTCGAGAAGATTTTCCTCGACTGACGTATTGTCAGTCATGATGAAAGCCGTTTGGCTTCTCAAAGAATATTTTCCACGTGGCAGCCAGCGCCATATGATGCTTGGCTCCATCTGATATGATGTGCCATCTAATACTGCACAATCTGATGATTTGAGCTTTGGCGCTATCTACGAATGGTGTATAGTAATGTTTTAATATATATTGAGCTTCTACATAGTTGTTTCAGATTTGTATCATGCATATATTGTACTTTAACTGTTCACGCATATTACATTGTCATGGATAGCTTGTGTACAAGGTTTTGCATTCCTCGAATGGTTGCCGGGACACCGGATGTTACGTCGCAGTCCCAAAATACTAGGGGTACAACTCGGGCGGGTTGGGTCGGGCTTGAGGTCAACCCGAGACCAACCCAATGAATCATAAGCCTAGCCCGAGCCCAAGCCCGACCCGACCTCGGGTTCAACATATGAAGTCCAAGACCAAGCCCGGAGGCTCGGGTTGGGCTCGGGTTAGGTCTGGTCCATCGGGTTTATCGGGCTCTAATATGATATTTGAAATAATTTTAAACAAGAGTAATATTAAATACATATTCAAATAGCAATGAAGCCTCATTCATTACAAAATAAAACTGAAATAAGATTTAAGACGAGGAGTTGAAAAGTTTGGGTAGAAAAATTTAGGGTTTAAATATTTTTATTTAAGAAGTATGAAACTATATATATATATATATATATATATATATATATATATATATATATATATATATATATATATATATATTTTATATATATATATATATATATATATATATATATATGTGTCGGGTTTTAGGTTCTTCGGTTTATCCGACACATGAACCCGAGTCCAACCCAATTTTTGATCGGATTCAAATATTTTAACCCGAACCCGATCCCGAACCCAAGTATCTTCAAACCTAATCCAACCCGTTAATGGGTTTAACCGATCGGGTTCGGGTTTAGCCCGCCCGAGTTGCACCCCTACAAAATACGCGGGACTAGGCATACGAAACATGCCAGCAGTACATCACCAACAGACTAAGAAAATGTTTAGACTTGTCAATGAGTACTTAAGATGTAAATCTCACATGGCCACAAGTACAAAGCTATTCTCATCCATGCAATATAATCAAATATCCAAAATACCAGGACATGATAACAAAGAGAGTCTGAATATCATAATAGAGTTGTCCAAGAAATAAAAACTAGAGAATGTCTTGGGTACACCCCGACAATAAGCAAAAGGAAATAAATAACAAAGCTGATCATACAGTCTGCTAAGAAATAATCATCCAATGATGGATGAACTACGTACTCAAGCAAAGTCCTCTGGCACAATCTCGTCCTCCTGTGTAGGTACGTCTCCTGTAATAGCACCTGAACCGTACACCTCAGTATATGCCTCCCCGTCTACACCTGGTAGAGATGACTAGGTCCTCAATAGACATAACAAGGTATAAAAATACAATATGCCAAGTAACAGTAAATGGAAATACTTTAAATAACTACATAAGGGTATCTATATAATCCAGTCTAAGTGAAATGCTAGTGAGAACAAGCTCTGTACATCGGGCTACTACGCCAAAGGTAACGTGTCGGGGGACCTCAGGCGTACGAGTAAAAATTGAAGCTCTGCTATAGAGACCACAGTATACGGGTACGGGTATGACTAAACGTGTATCTATCAGGTAGCATGATGAATCAGTCTATGTTCTCCCTACCCATGTACTAGTCTACCATATCATGTCCAGTAATAATAATCTTGTAACCTATCACAGAGTCAAAACCATGAATCTATCATGTCTAGGACTCTGCCTCATGATCGTGTCAGTGTCCTAGGTCCATTGTGTCTCAAGTAATATGATAATCAGTACAACGCCATGTCTAAAGTCAATACCCAATATTCGTGTACGAATATTGATACCCGGATATGCTCAGACGTGAAGTATTAACAATATCCTAAGTAAACAGCAACTATAAGCTAAGCTAATTATGAAACAAGAATGTAACTAAAATAAAGTACAACAAGAATTGAACATTGGTAAGATACACTTGCCTGTATCCTGTCGAAATGTTGTAATCTTTCGGTGTTCCTCGACTGGTGGTGCGACGAATCCCAAGTCACCTATTTAATATTATTTTTTAGTTAATGCCAACATTTGTAACTACCCAACATTTAGTAGACGGTCATCGTATACAGCTTACAAATTTTAACAAAGTTTGCGCTGATATTCCAGCATACGTGTAACTTTCCTAACACTCACGATAATAGTTTAAATAATTAAAGTTTATACATCATGTTCCAAAATTTACAACAAATAAACTAACTTAGCCTAAATAAAATCTAGTATTTAAATATAATTTTTAATTAGTTTTTAGAAATCGTTTATTACTTATTAAAAATGAAATACTATAAATACATATAAAGGTATTTAGTGTTTTTATTCATTTAAAAATATAGTTATTAAATAAATAATTCTGAAAAATATAAATAAATTATACAAATAAAAATATAATTTATCAGTATTTTACGTCACTCAAATATAATGTGTAGTTATTAAGATACGTAAATACATATATATATATATATATATATATATATATATATATATATATATATAAGTATCAAACTAATGTAATACATATTACCCAAAAGAAGAAACATAGGATTCGAACTTAGGGGCAAGGGAGGATTTTTGGGCTGCTGTACTGACCAGGAGGTCTGTTCGGGTTTATATATATGCATACCAAGTACTATATAAATATATTCATTAAAATATATTCTTTTAAAAAATGAACCATAGCTCAAACTCGGGTAGGCATGCTTGGTTTTTAGGATGGCTGCACTGACCAATAGGTTAGAATTGACTTTTATTTTCATATAGAAACCTTATATATATATATATATATATATATATATATATATATATATATATATATATATATATATATATATATATATATATATATATATACCAAGTATTATAAATATATATTCATTTAAAAAAATTGCTTAACATGGGGCTCGAACTCGAATCTGCTAGAAAGTTCTTGAAGGCTGTTGAGGTAACCACTGAGCCAAGGTCAAATTGGTGTTTACACAAGGGTTCCTCTTGGACTTAAACTATAACGAGAGCTAAAGTTCAATTTCTTACCGAAGAAGAAAAAGAAGGTGGTCGTGGGGTGTTGTCGGCCAGCGAAGCGGACGTACAACAGCGGGTAGCTAAGGAGTTAGAGGTAAGATGTTTGTTTGGGTTGTATGAAGGAGCTGTATGCATATATATACTTAAGAAAATGGAAGTTACAAATAAGGGGAGAGGAATGAGAGAGGTCGGGTGTTACTCGGAGGTTACAGAAGAAAGAAAGAAAGGGGTCGAGTGTTACTCGAAGGTTACAGAAGAAAGATAGGAACGGGTTTGACAATTAAATGCGGGGATTTGACAATTAAAGGTCGGGTGTTAATCAAAAGAGAAGTCGGATGCTCCTCTCTATTAATCTAAGCATTAATGCATGCCATTAAATGTAGGGATTTGAATTTTTTTTGTTGTTGTTTTGCATTTGCATGCAAATGCATGTAATAAGTTGATGTGGGCCCATGACATTTGATAACACTAGTATTTGATTAATAAGTCTCATTAACCACTACCCAATTTACATATATAGAGGTATGTATATTTTTATATATATGACACTTACAATATAGCTAACAAATAATTACTCAAAAGTAAAAAAATTTAAAATTAAAATAAAATAAAGATAAGCATAAAATAATTGTACTAGCTAAACTTTATATATACACAATAATCACATTGAATACGTATATACAATATTATTAATAATAATCATAATAATAAATAAATAACAAAAAAATTGGGAGGGATTTTACATCCTTCCAAACTTAGAAGAATTTCGTCTCCGAAATTAAAATATTTTTACGTCTAAAATTCTATAAAGGCTATGGCAAATTACGGGTGATTTTAAGTTGTACCTGAATCTTCTAATAAGTGAGGATATGGCTCACACACGGAATCCTCTTGTTCCCAGGTAGACTCTCCTAGAGATTGGTACTTCCAGGATACCCAAATTAACTTGACTGTCTTGTCTCTCAATGTCTTCTCACTGACATCTAGTATCCCAACTGGATGTTCTTCGTATGAAAGCATCGGTCTCACTATGATCTCAGAGTGGTCAATACTATGAATTAGGTGTAGTGTCCCATCCCGCTCAGTCAATCGGAGGAATCGGAACGCCGACGGCGTTCGGACATAGCCTTGCAACGGCTACTCGAGACATCGCTCGGTCGAGGCGACCGGTCGCTCAGGTAGGATAGTATCGATGAACTTACCTCATCTTAGCCTTCACATAATAAATTGCACGTTTTCAACTTGCACAAGTAGGCTTGATAATAAAAGAGACGAATCACATAGCTAAAGGGAGTAATCACGACGGGTCGAATTGAGTTAGAATATGGAAATGTCCAACGGTCGGCTTAGAGTTGGTGCATGGCGTGCTTTGAAAATGATATTCGATCCTTCGTCCCGTAGCTTGGGAGAAGGAAAGTTGGTTTGAGTTGGCGAAGTTATGAACATAGCCTAAGTCATAGGAGTCGCCCACATGAATGCTTCATAAAGCATGCACGGTTCCATCATCCAAGGCTTGGCATAGCCTTGGCTTGCCCATGAGTTAAGTTGTATTGAACGGCTTGTGACATAAGTCTAGGCACCCAAATGATTTGATCATTCAAAATCGAGCGCGTGCACGGCACATTCCCCCGATGTGAGGCTTGACGTAGCCTTTGCTCATCAAGTTGTTGCACGATTGAGTTAGGCTAAGTTATGCTAGGCAATTGAAGTCTTTTCTAGGCACTATCCCATATTTCCTGTGGAAGTTTAAATTACTTGGTTCTACGACCGTAGGGACCTTCATATAGAGTATGACTTGGGTGGTGGTGTGTCGCATAGAGTTCAAGTCAGTTTAAGGCACGATGCACAGACTTAGTGTTTTGATTTCAAGTCGAGTTTAAAAAAGGGCTATCATACTGTCGTTCTGAGTTGAGTAAATGATAGGGTAACATGGAAAGAATTCTCGTGACCGTGGGTCGTCGAGGGGTCTCAAGGATAGAAGTCTTGAACTTGGTTTTGAAAGATATGGTAACACTGAAAGAAGGATGACTATGTGAGACGTCAGTTTGAGTCGAGTCTTGTATAGTCATTGGATAACTTATCGACAAGGAGGAGTTTCCACGAGCAACAACCTTGGGCGCCATGGGACTGCGTCGTCTTGGAGGAAACACGGTATAGCCGTAGCTGGACGAACCTCTCGGGTTATTTGAGAACTTTCAGCGGGGCTAGCTACTTGCGTTGAAAGAGTCGCCGAATAGCAAGGCTATAGTCCATGATAGCTTGTCATGCTAGTGACTAATTCATATAGATGGGTTGGCACAGGCGACAATCCGCATGTGTGCCTTTGGATTAAGTCTAGTTGAATGTGTGTACAGTTAGAACACAAAATGTTTGGGCCTAATGATTGGCTGCAACGTAGGCGACGTGCTTTGGCACGAGATGTGGCATCGAGTCTTAAGTTGTCGGCATATATATTGCATAGTTTGGATTTGAGTTGTCTTCAGTTTAAGTCAGGAAATGTCGTAAGGCAAAGTTGGTCGAGTGACACTTAGCCCACAAGTCTTGATTGGGTCAGTTGGTGACCAAAGTAGCAAGGGCCGCGAGGCGACGATATGGTTAAGTCATACTGAGTTGCGAGGCACGACATGACGGATTTATAGCACGGTCACAAGGAAATTGGGTACTATCTCGTAGTTTGCGTCTCTGATTTTGTGCCATAAGGCAAACACGACTTAATAGGTTAACTTTGTTATTGGAAGCACGGGATGGTCTAAAGACACAAAATAAGGCCAATGTGTCGGTCCTAAAATAATCCTAAGGCAAGAGTAGAAAGACAATCAAAAGGGTTATGTTGTACAAAGTAAATTAACGTATCGGTTTTGTATGGGTGGGCGAGGATCTCATTCCACCAGTACAGTTAAGTACTGACACCCATATAGTTTCATGTGCAGGCACAGGTAGAAGTTCATGGCGCGGAGCCCCTTTGGATGCGTATAGGCACGGAGTTCCTTGGCAATTCAAAGCGTGCGGTCGCATGGAGTCAAAACTTATATGGGATATAATGTATGGACGTCGCCTTCCAAAGCATCTGTTGGTTCAAGACTTGTACTGAGAGATAAGAGAGAGCTGAGTGACTTGTAATGTGAGAAGAGTGAGCTTGAGTGATTGTAATATTGGCCTTGCACCCCATTGTAACCTTTGTTTTAATATCAATAAAGAGCTTCTTTTGAATAACTGGTGTTTGTTCTAAATTTCTGCTGTATGTTCAATGTCTTTGCTTGGGACTTCTGTGCGACGACCCCGTCGCAGCCGCTATAATCGACCGTTATGGAATCTGCCGTGCACGAGCGCAATCTAGGCTCGTACGGCATCACGCCTTAGCGAGGATGATCGCTCCTACGGGAGTGGGGCATGACATAATGGTATCAGAGCATGGCTTTATGTCTTTAGACTATCTATTGAATTCTTTAACTCTGTTATTTTTGTAAACTCTGAAGTGTTGCTTCCGCAAAGTTGATATCGTTGGTGCGCTCCCTCTCTCAAATGTCCCATGGAATGTCCATACAATAAGTCTATCTATTTTGCAAAACGTAGTAGAATAGTTTTTGATAAAATAAAAAGATGGTTTGCGTAAGCACGGTTGGCTAAGTCGGGCTGGGCATATACACCAAAGTTGCGTCGACCTTAGAAAGGTCGAGTGCGAGATTCGAATTGTGTCGGATAAAAATAATTTGGACTTGATTGAGTAAAGGGGGATGACTATCGATAGGGGTACTATCGAGCGACGATAACGTCAGTACGATATAGATGAGCGTGCTTGAAATTTAAGGAATGGCTCGAACGAAAAATTTGAAGAAGTCGATTTTGATTCGAATGTTAGTTTTGAGGATTTATAAAATGACTTCATCCCTGAGTGGTGCATGCGATAGCCTCAGTAATGTCGATTGATCGATTGAGGATACAGGGTGTCGATGAATCTATCAGTAAGCGCCGCATATATGCAAAGTCGTAGATTGAGTATCGTTGAACAAGTTATAGTCTGAAGATTTGACGAGTTGATTCGAACAACTTAGAAATTGACGCACACGGAACGTGCTCGGGATTGAGGATGGCGCAAGTATGAAATACGAAAAGGATTGAGTAGGTGAAACTGAATCGAAGAAAATTTAGGGTGTATGAATGGATTGATCGAAGAAATTGATACGGGTCATATACGAGAAGTTAGCACGACGGGAAGATTACGTGCATGAAAGGTTTGATTTTGAAGTTACGCAAATAACACTAAGGATAGGATTGAATGTTGCTCGATGATTTGAGTTAGCAAGGAATGATGTGATTTGAAGAAAAATGTTGCTCGATGACTTAAGATAGACATATAAACAATACGTGAATTTGGGTTTGAGGAAATTGATGTTGGGAATGATTCGAGAGATAATGATCGAACTAGAATTTGAATGTCGAGAAGATTATCCTGTCGGCCGATAGCCTCATTCGCATGAATCAAAATTTATTGTAAAGGAAGATCATCAGGTTATGCATATCATCGATGGTATTGAGACGTATCAAAGATCGATATGCGATAACTCGGGGGCATTCTAATTCGAAGAATGTCGATTGTGCAAGTGCTATTGTTCTGACAGATACTATACTTAGGATAAAAATGATCGTGTCTTGATGGTTAGGTTGATAACCACAACATCGACGATCTTGTCTTGCGCGAGCGTAACTCCCACCTCGTATATGCGTCGTGTCAGGTTCGTGGTGATCGTTCCGCGTGAGCGCTGACATGGTGATTCATGTCGCGGGAATGATCAAACTCAGAAAACCAGGATGCGACAACTTTGATTGTCTCGACTTGTTGGTTTGATGCGAAGGAAAATTTGAACTCGTGATTGACGATTAAGTAAACTTGAGGATTGAGTAGGTCCAATCTACGTATCGAGAATGAACTAGTCTAGACTCAAGCAAGAGTTACATCCCGATGAGGATGATTATCCCGCAGGAGTGTGCACGGTGATTCATATCCACCGTGGATAATCTGGCTCGTGTGGGATCGAGGCGCAACATATATTAAGCTAGACGATCTTATGATCGAATACGTGGATCCTGAAGAACGACTTAGGAAATATAAAATGTGAATTATGGTTTAGTAACAAATTATGTCGTAACGTGCTTAACTTGAGAATGATTGATATGTGGATTATGTCGAATGTGTTTGAAGAGATAGACTATGCAAGTTGCTTGTTGGACGAGCGATATGTTCATGTCAAGGATTGGTTGAACCCGAGTTGTCGTAGGATGGCTTTGTTGAATGACTCGGACCCCGTACGACTAATGTTGGAATGTGGGTAGGAAATCTATGCTCGAAGTTTAGAAATCGGAGTGATGCGAGCTGGGGTAGAAAATTCCGTACTATCAACTTTGGTTTGACCTTAGGATGGGGTCAGTGTTGATATTATTGTTTGGAAACGGTGATTCCAATACTGACAATTGACTTTAGCCTAGAGAGATGGCCTAGCAGCTAGGCGAGATGTCCATGTTGCGAGATTTAGCATCGGTACGATTGATTTTCAGGATTGCGTGGATGAATCGATATATATGATTGCATTCACTATCACAAGCCTTGGTTGAAATGCATATATTTTGGAGACGCCTGGAATATGTGCACAATCCAACTAAGTGATACGTTGAATCAAGTGAGACTTGAGGAATAGAAAAGTATCGAGGATTTTGAAATCTTATTGAAGGATAGATTGATAGTAGAACGAACGTGGCTCAGATTTGGAAAATGTATAGGAAAAATGTGTGCGAGAGTCGTTGAACGTTCGAGTGATAAGTCAATGAGTAAGTACTCAGTTAGTTTCGAGGACGAAACTTTTTTTGAGTGATGTATGATGTAGTGCCCCGTCCCGCTCAGTCAATCGGAGGAATCGGAACGCCGACGATGTTCGGACTTAGCCTCGCAACGGCTACTCGAAGACATCACTCGGTCGAAGCGATCGCTCGCTCAGGTGGGATAGTTTCGGTGAACTTGCCATATCATAGCCTTCACATAATAAATCTCACATTTTCAACTTGCACAAGTAGGCTTGATAATAAAAGAGACGAATCCACATAGCTAAAGGGAGTAATCCCGACGGGTCGAATTGAGTTAGAATATGAAAAGGTCCAACGGTCGGCTTAGAGTTGGTGCACGACGTGATTTGAAAATGACACTCGATCCTTCGTCCCACGGCTTGAGAAAAGGAAAGTTGGTTTGAGTTGGAAAAGTTATGAACATAGCCTAAGTCATAGGCGTCACCCACATGAATGCTTCATAAAGCATGCACGGTTCCATCGTCCAAGGCTTGGCATAGCCTTGGCTTGTCCATGAGTTAAGTTACATTGAACGGCTTGTGACATAAGTCTAGGCACCCAAATGATTTGATCGTTCAAATTTGAGCACGTGTACGGCGCATTCCTCCGATGTGAGGCTTGATGTAGCCTTTGCTCGTCAAGTTGTTGCACGATTGAGTTAGGCTAAGTTATGCTAGGCGATTGAAGTCTTTTCTGAGCACTGTTTCACGTTTCCTGCGGAGGTTTCAATTAATTGGTTCCATGATCGTAGGGCCCGTCATATAGAGTATGACTTGGGTGGTAGTGTGTCGCTTCACTACCAGAATAGGTCATATTAGTGACGCCAGAAAACGTCGCTAAAATGACAAAAAGCGTCGCTAATCGCCATTTCCGACATTTTTAGCGATGTTTTCCTGTGGTCGCGGAAAGTCATGTCGCTGACAGGTAAAACGTCGCTAATTGTCGCCAATACCGACGCTTATCGACGCTATATAAATGTCGCTAATCACCGACGTTCACCGACAACACGTAGAAAAAATGGCGACGTCTCTCTGATGTCGGTCAACGTCGGTGAATTTAGCAACGTATGCTACTTTTTACCGACGTTTACCGACTCTGTAGAAGAGGGAAAATGGGTTGGTAAACGTCGGTAAACATTGCTATACCTGGTAATTTAGCGACGTTTACTGACGTTTAGCGACACAGATGGATGTCAGTAAACGTCGCTAAACGTCGCTAAAATGTAAAAAATATAAAAAATAAAATACAGAATGTCCACATAATCACATTTTCTTCCTACAGTTTAATAAATAACAATAAATGCACAGAAGCACATTTTCATCCTGGGTTCGCCGACCCCTTCGGTGGAACACTCAAAACCGGTACATTACAATATACATATGTATCAACACAAACAAGAATAAAAGTCTAAAAGAGTAAAATATCCAAAGTCGGTAATCGTCGATCCAAAGTATACAACCAATATCCAAAGTATACAACCAATATCCATAAACAATAATGAAAGTCTACACAAACAATCCACAACCAATACTGAAAAAAGATAAACAAATACTAAAAAAATAGTCCTAACTCGGACTACTGCAGATCTTGAGCAGGGGCACCGCCGCGCCTCAAGGATAGGAACATCTCGTACTCCTCCCGTAAAATTGTCACCGGTGAAGAAGGTAGTGACGTCGGTGGAGTCAGAGGTAGTGGCGCCGGCTGAGTCGACGACGATAAAGGCGCACCCGGAGGACAATAATGCTCCAACGATGCTAGTCGCTCGTGGTAGGAATGCATGGTAGATAACAGCCTCGTACTGCTATCAACCATCAAATCCTGTATCAACGTGAGCCTCTCGCCCATGGACAGTTGTGATGCCTGCAGATCCGTCATGCTGCGCTCTGTCGACGCTCTAATATCTGTGATACCCCGCTCTGTCCTCTCATTCACATCTCTGAGCTCCATAATGCTACGGTCGAGCGTATCCAATCGTGTTATGAGCACAACATCGTCCGTCTAGTATTGCTTCTGGATCCGTCGTAGCAGCTCGTCACGGACAGACCCCACCATCTGCTAGACTCGGGCAGACTCCTGGGAGGGCTGTGGGCCATGCACACTAGCATAGAAGACCCTAGAGGAATGTATCGCAACTAGGGCGCCATAGGATCCCGTACCGTAGTACGTACCCCTGTGGAGACCACCAGCGGCGGTCACCCACAGCTCGTCCTCCGACAGAGCTGGAGCGGGCTGTGATGAAGTACCGGCCTCTTCCGCAGCATGTGCACTAGCAGCCGCCCGCTCCTTAAGCCGTTCAAACTCGGCCTAGAAAGCATGGATACTCTATAACTTCTAATGTCTAATGTACTTATTATTACTAACTACATGAATATCTATTTGTATGCATATTTACTAAGTTATATCAAAGCTAACACGAAGTATTAAAATTAATAAATAAAATTGTAATACTTACATAGGCCTGCTCTGCCCTCTCGTCAATAAGCTTCCCGTCCTTCCGATGTGTGGCCAGAAAGACAGTCACCATATTGGCGTCATCACCCCTCCTTACCTGTAATTAAATATCACCTTTTACTAATTTATCAGAGTTGCATTAAAATAATACTTTTGAAATAAAAAAATATACCAAATGATGGAAATATTTCGTCATCGGAATCGACCCACCGTACCACTTTGACCCCTGCTTCCAAGCCGCCTTGGCCTTCTCAGACTTTTTCTTGTACCTAAGCTCGTCAAATCGAGCCTTCATCGTAGTCCACTTCTCAGGGGTGATCCAACCTTGGATCAGCTTTTCGGCACGATCACGAGTCTTCTGATCATTAATAGCATCGCGGATCAGCTTAGCAGCGACGGCAGAAAACATCCCCTCGATCATCTTGGCCCGGTGCGGTGGATAGAAAAACATATCCTAGAAGAGTGCAAACCAAATATTTATCAGTTATATATAATATGCAAAAATTATATGATTTATGTTAAAAGAAAATATATTTTAACCTTGAAGCGCGCAAACCAGTAGGCCTTCCTCTCATTCAGAGCATCAGAGTAGTTTATCCAAGGACCACCATAATTTGTCCTCAAGAAGTGGCCTAGGCGTCTCTGTACTGACGGGGGACGATATCTATACAAACATATTATATTCATGAGAAAAGTTCATTTATGATAAACACAGGAAAAAAATGATAAACCAAAACACTTACTTTATACCGTCGGCCCAGATTTCCGTCCTCGTCTCCTCCGGAGGTGCGCATGCATCATCTGCCTGATACTGGTCGATCGTCGGCTCAGCCTCCTCCATCTGCTCATCTGTCTCCATCATCGTATCAGCAGGAGAAATGCTAGACGACGGAGCAGTCTCAGGCCTAGAACTACTCGTCCTAGGAGATATGCCATGTAGCATCGTGGCAGACGGAGGTACTGTCAGATACACAGGAGTACTGGGCGACGAGGATCCAAAGCCGGTACCAGTAGGAGGTACCAAAAGAGTACCCTGTCCTCTGCCAGTAGTACCCCGTGCCCCATGTCGGGACACGCGGAATGATCCGCGATGACCTGTCATACCTGATAACAACATATGATGAGATACAACAAATAATAGTATATTAGAAATATGAAAGTATAACAACAATAAGATAACAACCAAGACAACATATGATGATACATTTTACAAGAAACATCTAAGTCCAGATAGTATATTCTACAAGAAACATCTAAGTTCAGATAGTACATTCTACAAGAAACATCTAAGTCCAGATAGTACATTCTAAAATAAATATCTTAAAAATGAAAGTACATCTCTCTCAATCATCTTCAGAATATTCATCTTGTTCATCTTCCTCGACCTCATCTTCCTCTTCCTCATCTTCAGTTTCATCTTCGCCTTCGTCGGCTTCGCCTTCCTCTTCGAATAATTCTATATCTTCTACATTAGTCGTGTAATGCGTAACTTTTGTGGAGTCCACATCAATAATATTGGTTACAAGAGGTAGCTCATCCTTCTGATAAGCTTTTTTCTCAACATCAAAAGTATCTCAAGCTTTAGTCTTGCATACAGCCCACCAGTCAGACTTCGTTGCTCCCCGTCTCGGATAAGCTGTGAAGTACACGAGCTAAGCCTGAGTTGATAGGACAAATGGTTCGTAGCCTTGATATCTACGCTTGTAGTTTATATCCACAAGACCATGCTTGCCAATCTTCCAACCTTGATTTTTAATCGGATCGAACCACTCACACTTGAACAACATGATCTTTGCTGGTTCTCTGCCATAATTATATGTCAACTCCACAATCTCTCGCAAGATGTCAAAGAAATTATTTTCTGGATCGACGTCTTTGTAGTTCGAAGATTTGATACATAAACAACTGTTTTTCGTGGAATCAACATCCCGGAAGCTGTCTCTAATCGGAGCATTTGTCGACTTAAACCTAAAGCCATTGACACAGCAACTTGGCTATATTTTAACAAAAGTAATTGGTCCCTTGGCAAGAGTTCTAATTAATTCAATCTCTGGTGAAATTAGACGATCGACCTGAATACCAAAGAAGAGATAGTAAGTTTTTTATTGTGCAGTTGCATTAGAAGAGGCCAGTAATTACCGAGTTGGTTACATATTCGCTCAACCAAGAAGGAAAATGATGTCTCATTTCTTGTTCTAATGCTTCGTCTGTTAGGTAGGTTCTAACCGACCTCAACTCATCATTATATGTGCTGAAAAACAACGAAGCAACCGCCAATTAGTACAATAATATTAGCTTATACTATTACATTGAGATGACGTAAACTCATCATTAATTACTCACCCCTCTAGCTTCTCCACTTCATCCTCATCGCAATTGAGTAATATATACAACTGAGTAGCCCTTAGCTCTTCATCATTCAAATATCTCTTTTTTATTTTTCTCGAAGGCATTTCGGACGCATTAAATACTTTCAGTATTCCATCATTAGATTCTCGATATGATCCATCGTCATTTCTCGGAGCCCTCGTTCTATTTGTAGCAACATGAGGTTTGAAATACGTCGAGCAGAAGTTTGTAATCTCCTCGAGAATATAGACTTCACAAATAGAACCCTCGACCCGAGCCTTATTTTTCACCTTCCTCTTTAGGTGGTTCAAATACCGCTCAAACGGGTAAATCCACCAATAACCGACGGGCCCACCAATACATGTCTCGTAGAAAAGATGAATTGGCAAATTCTCCATGGAGTCAAAGAATCCATGAGGAAATACCTTCTCGAGCTTACACAGTGTTACCGCAATATCGTTCTCCTACATTTTTAGACGATCGATGGGCAACTTAGTAGAACAAAGATCTCTGAAGAATATGCTAAGCTCGATCAATGGATCCCAAACAACCTGGGGTAAGAATTCCTGAAATACAATAAGAATTAACCTCTCCATAAATACGTGACAAACATGGCTCTTCACACTTGTCAGTTTATTCTCCTTGAGGTTGACGCATCTTCTCAAGTTCGAAACATACCCGTCTGAAAATTTCAGACCTTGAATCCACCTACAAAGTCTGACTTTATCCTCCTTCTCCAGTAAAAAAATTGCCTTAGGCTGCTTCAACTTCCCATTCCCCTCCTCTATCAAATGCAATACAGGACGTCTGCATATTTCTTCCAAGTCCAATCTAGCCTTTGGATTGTCTTTCGTCTTCCCATTTACGTCTATTACAGTATTAATTATGTTGTCAAACACATTCTTCTCGATATGCATGACATCAAGGTTATGTCTAATCAGAATGGTGCTCCAATATGGCAGATCCCAGAATATACTCCTTTTCGTCCAGTTATGAGTGCGGCCAAATCCGTCACACTTGTAGCCCGTAGCAGGCTCTTCAATAGCCCTTGGTAAATCTTTTATCTCTTTCCATATCGTGTATCCGGGCCACCTTGGCGGGAGGATTAGCCTTCTCCACAATGCCAGCACGAAAAGCATTCCTGTTCGTCCGGTACGGATGATCCTTCGGCAGGAATTGTCGATGATAATCGAAGAAGCATGGTTTGCCTTCGTGTTTCAAACGGAAAGCCTTAGTGCGGTCCATGCAATACGGACATGAAAGACGACCATGCGTGCTCCATCCAGATAACATACCATAGGCCGAAAAGTCGTTGATGGTCCACATAAGTGCTGCCCGCATCTAAAAATTTTGTTTTCTAGATACATAGTACGTGTTGGAACCTACTTCCCACAGCTGATTCAACTCACTAATCAATGGCTGTAAATACACATCAATGTTCCTTTTCAGATTGTTCGGACCTGGGATAATAACGGTGAGGAACATATACGGAGTCTTTACGCACATCCAAGGCGGTAGATTGTACGGAGTGACGATCACAGGCCAACACGAATACTGGAATCCCGAAAGTCCGAATGGGGTAAAACCATCGGAATAGAGACCCAATCTGACATTATGCGGATCAGAAGCAAAATCTGGATACTCTCGATCAAAGTGCTTCCATGCTTCTCCATCAGATGGGTGATCCAACCCTCCTTCGGTATGTTCCCGCTTATGCCAACTCACGTTTTCTGTAGTTTCTTCACCATAAACAACCACTGCAACTGCAACGTCAACGACAAGTAGTGCATCGAATCGGTAGGCTTCCTTTTACCGACAGACTTTCCTCTACCACTGCCCTTGTAGCGATCAGCACCATAAAATCTGCAGACATCTTCATCCTTGTCGTCTTTGTAGTACAACATGTGTCCATTGTGATATGCATCGATTTTCTTATATCCCATCTAGAGCGATCTCACCATCTTCTTAGACCGGTAAAAGCTTTTAGGCAACTTAGCAGCCTCAGACAATATTTCTATAATCAACTCCATAAGTCGGTTGTAGCAATCTTGCAACATATTATAATCGGACTTGATGCTCAACAATCTTGTAACCACCTCCAATGGTGAATGATCCTCACAACCAGTATATAATGGAGTCCTTGCATTCTCCAGCAACTCTATGAACTTTGCAGCATCGGCGTTCGGTGCCTCCTCAGGTGCATCATGATTGTCGGGATCGAAACTAGGCT
Source organism: Iris pallida (assembly GCA_029216955.1). Classification (NCBI taxonomy): domain Eukaryota; kingdom Viridiplantae; phylum Streptophyta; class Magnoliopsida; order Asparagales; family Iridaceae; genus Iris; species Iris pallida. The sequence continues at coordinate 18,215,192 of JANAVB010006800.1, forward strand.
CCGCCGCGTCAAAAACATGTTCACCAACCCATCGTCATAAGCAGTGTGGTTGTAGACATCCACATAAGTCTCATACTCCAATGCTAAGGACACAAGTTCCCCGTGTGCGCTCCACTGATAGTAATTCGGCGTAAAATCCTTCGATCATAAATGATACGTGACTTCCACTTCTGGATGATATTTCAAGTTGCGACATCTCACACACGGACATTTAATTTTGGTACCGTCCATGTACTGACGGAATGCCTTGGCAAACTGCAGGAACTGTTGTACACCCTCTATGAATTTATCCTGCACATCGCACATGTCATCAAGATGATGGTTGTACATCCACGAACGATTCTGCAGATAGTAATTCATATTTATTTAAGGAAGTAGAGCTGGATGTCCTCCTGAGTAATAGGTACAATTTGGGTAAGTATAAATAATTAGTCACTGGATACATTATTGCTAATTTCTATAGATTTAGCAAACTAACTATAGTTAATAAACACTAAGGTCTATAGGTTGTTGGCCCATTGGTCATGGTCAAACCTGATTTTAATAATTGATCAAACTCTGTCACGATATATGAATCAATTCAAATGTTTACTAACGACGTTTTGGACACTGATCAAAGATAGATATCTACTCAGTTCAAGACCGAAGCTTTTTGCCACTCAAGAATGTATTTCCTTCAAAGCTATGTAATTTTTATTTTTAAGTTGTACGGGCAAATAGGCTATCTGAAATTGTTTTTCAAAACTGACCTATCTTTTTAAACGACCTATGTTTTTGAAATATATTTATTTTACCAAAAGCTTCTGAAGGATTTTCAAAAAGCCAAAACAATTTTTCACAAAAATTAACTGACCAAACCCTGACAGAACTCGGCCAGAGTTCAGCCAGAGTTCGGCCAAGTTGAACTTTATGTGAACGTTTGATTTTGAACTTGGTCTCCCTTCAGTTGCGGTTGGTTACAAAGAGTTCTTTCCGAATTCTGTCCGAATTCTGTCAGAGTTCTGTCTTTGGAAAAACTATAAATAGAGAAAGATTTCGATCATTTCAAGACACCAATTCACTTTCAATCTCTTCTCTTCTTAAGCTTAAATTTCTTCCAAAGAGTTCTAAAAAGCTTCCATTTTCAAATCCCAAGCCAGTTACAATCCTCTAGTCAATTTGCTAGTGCGGTGCGGTCTAGAAGTTTAAGAGCGATTATAATCAGAGGCTTGATTGAAGATTGACTCTTCATAATTGAAGTTGGTCGAGTTCTTCGTATCAAAGCTCGCGTCTGTAGAAGTTACAAGGACTTCGTATGAAAACTTGCGGAATTTTCCAATAGTGGATTCAACTAGAAGCTAGAGTTCTTCCGACTGGACTAGTCCTCACAAGAGGGAAACCAGTATAAATCTTTTTGTTTGCGTTTGCCTTCTGATCACTCTTTTCATTATTGTCATTTACTTTTGTGATTTTTATTATATATGTGATCTAACTGCTAACAAGTTTTATTTAGCAATATTTCGCTGCCTACTCTATTCACCCCCCCCCCCCCTCTAGACAGTTCTGCTTTACGATTTCGTTCCTACAATTGGTATCAGAGTGGGTTATACAAGTAAAACAAGGTAAAATTGCAGCTGTATTCAGTTATTTTTCAATTTCTATATAGATCACAGCATTACACATGGCAACTGTGAAATTCATAAGTGAGGGCCAAGCCACAAACAGACCCCCACTGTTTGACGGCACAAACTACACTTATTGAAAAACACGTATGAGTTTTTTACTAAAATCTCTTGATTTTGACTTATGGTCTGTAGTTATTGATGGCTACAAAAAGCCTTCTCGTATTAATGTTGATGGAATTTTAGTTGAAAAACCCCATGACAAATACGCAGAGCATGAAAAGAAAAAAGTCAATCTTGACGCACATGCTATTAACGCTTTATTTTGTGCTTTAGACAGAACTGAATTCAACAGGGTGTCTACCTGGACAAAATCAAATGAAGTATGGAAACTTCTCGAAGTAACACACGAAGGAACAACACAAGTCAAGGAGTCAAAGATCAGTAGACCTACTCAGGAGTACGAGGCGTTCAAAAAGAAGCCAAGTGAATCAGTCACTCAGATGTTTACGAAATTCTTGGATATTGTAAATCCTTTGTCTTCACTAGACAAGGAATACAGTAACCATGAGAAGATTCATAAACTTCTACGAGCTCTCACAAAGAACTGGATTCCAAAGGCTACAGCAATCATTGAAGGGAACGACCTCTCAACAATGTCTCTGGAAACACTTATGGGTAAGCTACTCACTCATGAGTTAGAACTTCAAGACTTTAAAGATGCTACACCAAAGGAGAAGTCAAAAAAGTCGATCACCCTCAAAGCTCAACATAGAAGAACTGTCGAAGATGATTCTGACGACAGCGACTCCGACTCTGAAGATCAAGCTCTTCTGGTAAGAAAATCCAAGAAGTTTATGAGATTTAATAGGAGAACAAAAGAGAGCAACAAAAACAACAACAACAACAACAACGAGGAAGATCCTATTTGCTACGGATGTAAGAAGAAAGGACACATGAAGAAAGATTGTCCAACAGCATCATCATCAACAAAAAAATAGCAAATATGACAAAGGCTACCTGAAGAGATCTACATCAAGGAAGTACGCCAACACAAGCATATGGCATGAAAGCAAAGCCAGCGATTCAGAAGATGAACAATCAGATGATAATACAAATGTATGCTTGATGGCTTGCGATCAGGTAATCTCTAATCCTCTATTTGATCCTTATGATGATTTCACCTTTGAGCAACTATGAGAGGCTTTCAGTGACCTGTTAAATGATTACAGAAAACTGTGTAGTAAATATAAAACCTCTAAGAAGGTACTCAAAGAGTACAAAGAAGAGATAGGAAGACTTACCGACCAACTAGATGATGTTAGAAATAATGACTCTTCAAATGAGTCTGGTGAGCTTTCATCTATTAAGTTGTTGTTACACGAGACTATCAAGTTATCCGAAGAAAAAGACAAAACCATTATCTAGCTAAAGAAAGACCTATCTAAGGAGAGAAAGATTCTCCAGTACGCACAAGTCAGAATAGAAACACTTACATCTGACTACACTAGATTATACGACACTTTCAAAAAATTGGAAATTAGTTTAGAAAAATGGCCTGAAGTCGCTGCTTCCTATTCTAATGCATGTCAATTACCGAATCATCGGAACACGCCCAAACCAAATACTGTCAGACCAAACCATACCAAACCTATGCCCAAGAAGACTAATAGGCATGCATTCCTCTATACTAGAAAACCAAAACCTACCAATCATGCACCTCACACAACTTTCAACACTCAACATGCAAAATATTATTATTATAGCCTCATTGGTCATATATCCTCTATATGTAGAATCAAAAAGTTAGTAGATTTAAATGTTTATACATGGATACCAAAAACTAACCAGTCAGGACCTACAAGAAACGGGTACCAAAAGTTTCATCTGCAAATTGTTTTATAGGTGGAATGCCCTTCACATGCTGGAGCAAATGGATCCTCAACACCGGTTGCTCACGGCACATGACCGGTGACGCTTCACTATTCGTAATACTGTCGAAGAAGAATAAAGAAGGATACGTCTCCTTTGGTAATAATTTAAGAGGGTACATTATCGGTATCGGTGACATTGGTAAGGCTCCCTATCCTGTGATTAAAGATGTCTGTCTTATTACCGAGTTAAAACATAATCTGCTCAGCATAAGTTATTTAGCTGATCATGGTTATGGCATTAACTTCGTCAAAGACAAATGTACTATAGTTGACAGTTCAACTGGTAGTACTATCTTTGAAGGTATCAGGAAAGATAATATATATGTTTTCTATCTGTTAGAAGATGCTAACAAAGCAGGAAGATGTTTGATGGCCAAAAGCATTGAAAGTCAACTATGGCATATGAGACTCGGTCATGCAAATATGGATACAATTTTGAAACTATCTATAAAGAATTTGGTACGTGGCTTACCGGACATATCTTTCAAAAAGGATACGGTATATAGTGAATGTGAAAAGAACAAAGCTATCCGATCTGCTTTTAAATCTAAGAACGCTGTAAGTACCACTAGACCTCTACAACTGTTGCATATGAACTTATTTGGACCTAGTAGAATTGCTAGTCTAGGTGGTAAGTTATATGCATTTGTCATTGTAGATGATTTCTCTAGATATACATGGGTATATTTTCTTGCACGCAAGAACGATGCATTATCAGAATTCGTCACCTTTTGCAAGAAAGTACAGAATGAAAAAGGGTTCATGATTACTCGCATTCGTAGTGATCATGGCGACAAATTTGAGAATGCAGAATTCAAGCAATTTTATGACACATACGGTTATTTGTATGAATTCTCTTGTCCTAGGACTCTACAACAAAATAGAGTTGTAGAACGTAAGAACAGGACTCTATCTGAAATGGCTAGAGTAATGTTAAACCAGTTTAGTCTAACTAGATACTTTTGGGCTGAAGTTGTCAATACAGTGTGCTATATTCTCAATAGGGTTCTAATTCGACTTATATCGAAGAAGACTCCCTATGAACTATGGTTTGATAGAACACCCACTATTTCATATTTGAAGATTTTTGGTTGTAAGTGCTTTATTCTTAATACTAAAGACAATCTGAGTAAATTTGATGAAAAAGACGATGAAGGTATATTTCTAGGTTATGCAGCAAAGAGCAAAGGGTACAGAGTCTTCAACAAAAGAACCATGATCATCAAAGAATCAATCAATGTCAAATTTGATGAGCTAAATCAACACTTAGACGATGACAACAATGAAGACATAATTATACCAAGTACATCTACTGCAAAACCGTCACACAAAGATGTGGAACCTTCACACCAAGCCCTGGCTGAATCTTTAAACAAAGAAGCAGGAACCAGCAATCCTGAGGTTACACCAAAAGCGATGAAATTCTTGGCAGATCATCCAAAGGACTTAGTAATTGGTGAGATTACCAAGGGTGTAAGTACTCATTCCTCTAATAAAGATATAGCTCCTTGCGTTGCTTTTGTTTTGCAGTTTGAACCCAAAAATATTGAAGAAGCATGTAGTGATAATTTTTGATTAGATGCTATGCAAGAGGAATTAAACCAATTTGAATGGAATCATATTTGGGAACTTGTTCCCAAGCCCATTGATCATCCGGTCATTGGCACCCGTTGAGTATTCCGAAACAAACTGAACGAGAATGGTTTAGTGACTCGTAATAAGGCTCGACTCGTAGCTCAAGGATACAATCAAGAAGAAGGTATCGACTACGATGAGACTTATGCCCCAGTTGTGAGATTAGAATCCATTCGCATATTATGTGAATTTGTATGTTTTCATAATTTTAAGTTATTTCAAATGGATGTCAAAAGTACATTTTTAAATGGTTTTATAAAAGAAGAAGTTTATGTAGCTCAACCTCCCGGTTTTACTAATTTCAAATATCCTGATTATGTTTTCAAGTTGAAGAAAGCCTTATACGGTTTGAAACAAGCCCCTTGCGCTTGGTACGATCGTCTAAGCTCTTTCATACTTGATAACGATTTTTCAAAGGGAAAGGTTGATACTACATTGTTTATAAAATCTTTGAATAATAAAAAATTTTTGATTCAAGTCTATGTAGATGATATTATTTTTGGATCTACTGATGAATCTCTTTGTCAAGAATTTTCAAAGTGTATGCAGAATGAGTTTGAGATGAGCAAGATGGAAGAGCTGAAATTCTTTCTCGGACTGCAAATCAAACAAACCAACAATGGGACATTCATAAATCAAGCAAAGTACACAAAGGATCTTTTAAAGAAGTTCGACCTGGAAGCAGTCAAGCTACTTAGCACTCCAATGGCTACTTCAACCAAGCTTGATACTGATGAACAAGACAAACCCGTCGACATACGTAAGTATCGAGGTATGATCGGTAGCTTACTATATTTAACTGCTAGTCGACCAAACATTATGTTTAGTGTTTGCTTGTGTGCACGTTTTCAAGCAAATCCTAAGGAATAACATCTGTGCGCAGTTAAGCGTATCTTTCGATACCTTAAAGGCACTTCTTATGTCGGCTTATGGTATCCCAAAACTATGTCATTTGACCTAACCGGTTATTCTGATGCTGATTTTACCGGATGCAAAGTAGATAGAAAAAGTACCTGCGGCACTTATCATTTCCTAGGAAAAGCTCTAGTTTCTTAGTTTAGCAAAAAGTAAAATTCTGTTGCATTATCAACAAACGAGGATGGATATATCGTCGCAGAACATTGTTGTGCACAAATTTTGTGGATAAAACAAACTTTAGATGACTATAGATTGCATTTTACACACATACCCATTTTCTGTTATAACACTAGTTCTATTAATTTGACTAAGAATCCAGTATGTCAATCTCGTACTAAATATATCGAGATTCGACATCACTTTCTTAGAGATCAACAAAATGGAGATATAGACCGTGTATACATAGACACACAGAATTAATTGGCTGACATACTCACAAAACCTCTAGCGGAAGATCGTTTCAATTATTTACGTCGAGAATTAGGAATTTTAGATGTCAACAATATTAATTAATTTTGTTTTATTAATTAATTTATTCAATACTCAATAACTGTTTTCGAGACAAGCCTAAAAAAAGTATGTCTGTCACCACGACTATGGTCGAAGCGAAGTGGTATTTAAGAGTTCCCCGGTGAACCTCCGTTAGCTGGAACAGTACTCCTACAGCTAATCTGAAACAGATGCTGAGTAAATAATATTAATTTATAAAATAATATTAATTGTGTTATTTGAAAGTTAAAATTACTAAACTTTGAATTAAATATTTGAAATGAATTAATAAAAAAGATGTGGCCCATAAAATGTTTTTTATAGCCAGGAGAACCCTTGGCGAATTCGGCCAGAGTTCGGCTGGGTATATTTATATATTAGTCAGCACCCGAGGCCCCCATCTTCTTCATTCTTCCAAAACCACATCAACAGCAGTAGCGCCCCAAAAACCCTAGTTCTTCTTCACCTTCCTTCTTCTAATCTACGTGGAGATCTTCGTCCAAAATTTGGATTTGTGCGGAGAATCTCGTCCTCGACAGCATACCTGATTCTCAGAAGGTATAATTCCTTCTCTCCTCCACTTTTAAATTATTAGGATTTCTAGTTTTTGGGATAGAATGCCTAAGGGATTCAATCCTTTCAAGAGGAAGAAGACCTATGCCAGTGAAGAGGCATCGTCTTCTGATCCGCATACAGATTTCCTCTTTTCTCCGGTCCAATCGGATGACGGTGCATCGGATGAGTTTTATTTCAAAACTCCCGACCAAGCATTACTTTGGTAAGCCGACTTTATTATGTGTACTATATGTACCGGATCTCCGGTCAAGTGGACTGTATTTCTTGACCACCGTCCTTATTTTGAGACATTAGGGTTACATCACTTTGCTACTTTACAATTTCCTATAGCTATTAATGCTATTAGACTATTTTACTGTAATTTTGTGTGAGACACTTTTACCATGAGAACTCATGTCGACGGGATAGATATCGAGTTCAATGATGAATCGCTAGCGAAAATCCTTGGTCTACCAAACAAAGGTGCCCCGCTCGATGACATAACTGATTTCAATTTTCCTGAGGGTACGACTCTCGTTAGTTTCAAGAATGAGCTTTGTGCGCCCGCACGTGCTCGTCCTGGAAAGTTTAAGGCCAATAACTTGAACTTGTTTAACTATGAATTACATCGCATCATCTATTCCACTCTACTTCTAAAATCCACTTCAAAAGATGATGTCACTGCACTCGAGCTTTCTACTTTATATCATATTCTTAAGGGGATTCATTTTTCTGCCCCTAAGATTATCATTCAGATGATGGGTAGATGTCGCGGAAGTGACCGTAACCTCTCTTATGCGATGATCATCCCACACAACTTTCACAGTTTTGATATTAACTTATCCACTTGTGCTCTGGACCTTGAGCCCAACTTCCTCAAGCTCTCTCGTCGCAGCATTGCCACTGTTCCTCCACCTACTGTACCTGCTCCCTCTGCACCTACTCCCACAGCACCTGGTCCTTCTCAGTCTTACCCTATGACTTTTGAGGGTATTCACCAGCATCTATCAGATCTGCAGACATTCTTCGTTGAGACTTTCAGGGAACATGAGTTCCGTGATGCGACTCGGTTCTAGGCTATTACCAACTCCTTCGCCGATCTGAGATTTGCACAGACGGGTCACTCTGCTAGCGCTCTTCCTCGAGACCCTTCTGTATCTGGATACCGTATTGATGACAAGGCAGTCTACTCTTTAATCCAGCCAGGAAACGCATACGATTGGTATCATACTTCTGGTGCTACTCCACATACTTCTGGAGCTGTCACTTCTAGAGCTGGTCCATCTGGATTTGCTGGCACTGCAACCGATGATGATGAGGATGAGGATGACTTTTGATATGTTACTTTTTGAGACTGTTGGCTTTGTCTTATGTTTACTTGGAAATGCTCCTACATTCCAAGATATTATCAGTACTTTTTTATGATTTGTGACTTTGATAGACATATGTTTGTATGCCTCAGTTTGGCATATGATTCTAGTTTATTATTCAGCTTAGCACTTTATTTGTTTCAGCTTTATTATAGCATTATCTTTCTTTATGCTTCCATATAAACTGCCTGTGACAACTACCATGCCTGTGTTGTTTATACCATATATGTTTATCTTATTCTATCTGTGATATTTCTACCATGCCTGTGTTGAAATAATGTTAGCAATAATGTCTTTATTCATATTTTTTTACTGGTTGTTACTTATGCTTTAATTGCGGGGGAGCTTTCTCTTTTGCAATTATTTTGCTAAGTGACAACGGAGGAGAAATAAGATCTAACATCTTCATGAATACAGGTTATGAACAATTTTTTTCACTTTTAATGTCAGTACTTTCAGTACACTTTTGAATTGATCAAAACCAAGATGTTATATCGGTCAAGGTTTGTCAATTATCAAAATGGAAGAGATTGTTGGCCCATTGGTCATGGTCAAACCTGATTTTAATAATTGATCAAACTCTGTCACGATATATAAATCAATTCAGATGTTTACTAACGATGTTTTGGACCCTGATCAAAGATGGATATCTACTCAGTTCAAGACCGAAGCTGTTTGCCACTCAAGAATGTATTTCCTTCAAAGCTATGTAATTTTTATTTTTATTGAGTCTAGGAATACATTATACACCAAGTCGTACTGGAATATAGGCTATCCGAAATCGTTTTTTAAAACTGACCTATCATTTTAAAATGACCTATGTTTTTAAAAACATTTATTTTACAAAAAGCTTCAGAAGGATTTTCAAAAAGCCAAAACAATTTTTCACAAAAATCAACTGACCAAACCCTGACAGAACTCGGCCAGAGTTCGGCAGAGTTCGGTCAGAGTTCGGCCAAGTTGAACGTTATGTGAATGTTTGATTTTGAACTTGGTCTCCCTTCAGTTGTGGTTGGTTACAAAGACTTCTGTCCGAATTCTGTCAGAGTTCTGCCTTTGGAAAAACTATAAATAGAGAAGGATTTCGATCATTTCAAGACACCAATTCACTTTCAATCTCTTCTCTTCTTAAGCTTACATTTCTTCCAAAGAGTTCTAAAAAGCTTCTATTTTTAAATCCCAAGCCAGTTACAATCCTCTAGTCAATTTGCCAGTGTGGTGTGGTCTAGAAGTTTAAGAGCGATTGTAATCAGAGGCTTGATTGAAGATTGACTCTTCACAATTGAAGTTGGTCGAGTTTTTCGTATCAAAGCTCGCGTCTGTAGAAGTTGCAAGGACTTCGTATAAAAACTTTCTGGATTTTCCAATAGTGGATTCAACTGGAAGCTAGAGTTCTTCCGATTGGACTAGTCCTTACAAGAGAAAAACCAGTATAAATCTCCGTGTTTGTGTTTGCCTTCTGATCACTCTTTTCATTATTATCATTCACTTTTTTTATTATTATTATATATATGATCTAACTGCTAACAAGTTTTATTTAGCAATATTCCGCTGCCTACTCTATTCACCCCCTCTAGAGTATTCTGCTTTACGATTTAGTTCCTACATAGGCCTCGTAGTCAGTTGGTCAACATTCAAGTAGTAACATTGCCTAAATAGTATAGCTTAGCTAAAAGAAAATAACTATAAGATAGTCATAATAATAGTCCTGAATGCTATCATATGCTTTATAAAAAAGCTAACATCAGTCAACGACTCCATTGTTAATATTTGGCATGCTACCCAAACTTCTACTAACCATCCTACAGCCCATACTTGCCCAATCACTTTGGCAAACCCTGCAAGTTCTCAGTCCAATCCACCTATTGTACGTTTACTATTTCCTGAACAATATAACCAATGTTCTTATCTGTTAAGCAATTTATGACCAATATCAACTTGTTAACTAAGCATGAAGTTAAGGAGTTCAAGTTTACTTATAAAGTAGAGTTATGGCATAACTGATATGTAATAGAGTATCAAAGGCTATAACCTGAAATAGGAAACCTTTCCTTTCTGATACTTATTCCTAGTCTCTAAATGGCTCAATCTTAAGATAACTTGTTATCTCCACAACCATTCGTATCAGTAAATATTGATACTCTATTTCCCAGGTAAGGTTCAATACAACCAATTGGTGTTAACTCTCAACTTTAGCCCTTTCTAAAATACTGTTCTTCCCCTTGAATTATCCTTCGCCACCAAGGATGTATATACTGAAGCATATATCAACCTAAGCAAATCAACATCACTAACCTGGTATGAATTTCTAGACTGTAGAAACACAGTCCTCAAACCATTCAAGCTCAGCTATTTAGTCAAAATTTTATATATATCCACTGCAGTCAAGTTAGAGGTTTACTAAACAAGTAATCAATAATTCTCATTACTATAACCTAGTAAGCTGATCCATGTACCTGTGCCGGAGGGGGTCGGCACAGTGGCTCGACGGGGAGGGGTCGCCGGGGCAACGGTTCGACGGGGACGGAGTCGCCGGTGGGAGAGGGCAGGGAGTCATCGATGGAAGCGGGGCACCGAGGGGGTCGCCGAGGGGGAGTGGGGCACCGAGGGGGTCGCCGAGGGGGAGTAGGGCACCGAGGGGGTCGCCGAGGGTAGGGGGCGAGGGGGAGTGGGTCGCCGAGGGGGGATGGGTCAGATCACCGAGGGGGAGTGGGTCGTCGAGGGGGGAGGGGGTTGTCGAGGGCCGGAGGGAGGGATGCAAGAGGACGAGGGTGGAGGGGGGCAGGAGGCCAGCGGAGGGAGGCGGGGGAGGGGCGGGAGATCGAGGGAATTTGGGAGAGAGGGAATTAAAAATTTGGAAGGGGGAGAGAAAAATGAAAAGTCGAAACAGGGAGCCCTATTTGACGAAATTCAGCGACATCTAGCGACGTAAATTTCTAATACGCTTTTAAGTAGTCACTATAGGTCGCTGAACATCGCTAATTTTTTCTGGCGACATTCAGCGACGTAAATACATGGAGTCGCTAAAAACATCGCTAAATTTACTGATTTTGGTAGTGCATAGAGTTCAAGTCAGTTTCAGGCACGATGCACAGACTTAGTGTTTTGATTTCAAGCCAAGTTTAAAAAAAGGGCTATCAAATGGTCGTTTTGAGTTGAGTAAATGACAGGGTAATATGGAAAGAATGCTCGCAACCGTGGGTCGTTGAGAGGTCTCAAGGATAGAAGTCTTGAACTTGGTTTTGAAAGAGATGGTAATACTGAAAGAAGGATGACTGTGTGAGACGTCAGTTTGAGTCGAGTCTTGCAAGGTTATTGGAAAACTTGTCGACAAGGAGGAGTTTCCACGAGAGGCAACCCTGGGCGCCATAGGACCTTGTCGTCCTGGGGGAAAACATGGTATAGCCGTAGCTGGATGAACCACTCGGGTTATTCGAGAACTTTCAGCGGGGCTAGCTACTTGCGTTGAAAGGGTCACCGAATAGCAAGGCTATAGTCCAAGATAGCTTGTCATGCTAGTGACTAATTCATATAGATGGATCGGCACGGGTGGAAATCCACATGTGTGCCTTTGGATTGAGTCTAGTTCAATGTGTGTACAGTTAGAACACAAAATGTTTGGGCCTAATGATTGTCTGCAACGTAGGCGACGTGCTTTAGCACCAGATGTGGCATCGAATCTTAAATTGTCGGTATATATGTTGCATAGTTTGGATTTGAGTTGTCTTCAGTTTAAGTTAGGAAATGCCGTAAGGCAAAGTCGGTCGAGTGACACTTAGCCCACAAGTCTTGATTGGGTCAGTTGGTGACCAAAGTAGCAAGGGCCGCGAGGCGGCGATATGTTTAAGTCACACTGAGTTGCGAGGTATGGCATAATGGATTTGTAGCACGGTCACAAGAAAATTGGGTACTATCGCGTAGTTCACGTCTCTGATTTTGGGCCGTAAGGCAAACACGACTTGATAGGTTAACTTTGTTGTTGCAAGCACGGGATGGTCTAGAGACACAAAATAAGGCCAAGGTGTCAGTCCTAAAATAATCCTAAGACAAGAGTAGAAAGGCAATCAAAAGGTTTATGTTGCACAAAGTAAATTAACATGTCGGTTTTGTATGGGTAGGTAAGGAGCTCATTCCACCAGTACAGTTGAGTACTGACACCCATATAGTTTCATGTGCAAGCACAGGTAGAAGTTTGTAGCACGGAGGTCGCTTGGATGCATCGAGGCACGGAGTTCCTTGGCGATTCGAAGCGTGCGATCGCATGGAGTCAAGACTTATACGGGGTATAATGTATGGACGTCGCCTTCTGCAGCATCCGCTTGTTCAAGACTTGTACTGAGAGATGAGAGAGAGCTGATTGACTTGTAATATGAGAAGAGTGAGCTTGAGTGATTGTAATCTTGGCCTTGTGCCCCATTGTAACCTTTATTTCAATATCAATAAAGAGCTTGTTTTGAATATCTGGTGTTTGTTCTAAATTTCTGCTGCATGTTCTATGTCTTTGCTTGGGACTTCTGTGTGACAACCCCGTCGCAGCCACTACAATCGGCCGTTATGGAACCCGCCTTGCACGAGCGCAATCTAGGCTCGTACGGCATCACACCTTAGCGAGGACGATAGCTCCTACGGGAGCGGGGCGTGATATTAGGTCAGTCACGTATCTCCTTAGTTGTGAGACATAAAATAAATCATGCATGCCCTCTAATGATGGAGGCAATGCAAGACGATATGCCACATGTCCAACTCGCTCTAGGATGTCAAATGGTCCATTATACCTTGGACTCAGCTTTCCCCTGCTCTCGAATCTGACAGTGTCCTGTGTAGGTAAAATCCTCAAAAATACATACTCGTCTTCCTTGAACTCTAAAGGTCGACGGTGCGTATCAGCCCAATGCTTCTGTCTATCCTTGGATGCTCGAAGATGACTCTGAATTTGTTTCACCTTCTCGACTGTCTGAGTCACTACCTCTGGTCCGAGTATCTGACGCTCTCCGATATCACTTCAACATATCGGAGATTGACACTTCCTCCTGTACAGTACCTTATATGGTGCTATCTGTATACTAGCTTGGTAACTATTATTGTAGAAGAATTCTACCAGATGCAAGTGATCTTCCCAAGAACCTCCAAAATCTAACATACATGCTCGCAGCATATCCTCTAAGGTTTGTATAGTGCGTTCTGATTTGCAATCCATCTGCGAGTGATAAACGGTATTATATTTGAGTCTAGTGCCAAGACTCTCCTGCATACTTTGCCAAAAATGTGAGGTGAAGCGAGAGTCCCTGTCCGAGACTATACTAACTAGTACTCAGTGCAGCTTTACAATTTTCCTCATATATAAGTCAGCTAGTATCTCGGTAGACTGTCCAACTCTAAGTAGCAAAAAATGTGTCGATTTTGTTAGTTGGTCTACGATCACCCACACTGCATCCTTTCCACTAGGACTCCTTGGAAATCCAGTAAAAAAATCCATAGTAATGTGTTCCCACTTCCATTCAGGGATAGAAAGTGGCTGTAACAGCCCTGCGGTTCTCTGATGCTCTACCTTGACCTGTTGACAAACCAAGCATCTTGCTACAAATCATGCAATCTCTATTTTCATTCCATGCCATAAATAGTATTGTTTTAAGTCGCGGTACATCTTGGTGCCTTTTGGATGAATCGAGTAGATAAAACTATGTGCTTCTTCCATCAACTCATGCCCCAACTCCCCATTTCGAACATATAAGTGGTTTTTGTACCTTAATGTACCGTCCTTATGAATGTGTAGTCCCTTCTCCAGTCCAGCCTTGGTCCTCTCTCGAAGCCTATAAAATCGTGCGTCAGTAGGCAAAGTTGCCTTGATCCTTTCAACTAATGATGATTGAACCTCCAAGCGTGCTAAAAATTGACTCTGTCCAGGCAATATAACTTCAATCCCAAGCTCCTGAATATCAGTCAATAATTGCGATTGGATGGTCAAGAAGTATGATGAAGGTTTCCTGCTCAAGGCATCTACAACAACATTCGCCATGCCAGGATGATATTGCAGCTTAATTTCATAATCAGCTATTAACTCTAACCATCGTCGTTGCTTCATGTTCAACTCCCTTTGCGTGAAGACGTATTTCAGAATCTTATGATCGGTAAATATCTCCACGTGCTCTTCTACAAATAGTGCCTCCAAAGCTTCAGTGCAAAGATTACTACAGCTAACTCCAAATCATGTGCCGGGTAATTCTTCTCATGCACCTTCAACTATTTTCATGTGTAAGCGGTAACTTTGCCATGTTGCATCAAAACACAGCTAAGTTCACTCCCCGATGCATCACTATATACTACAAATCCTTCTGATCCAGAAGAAAGTGTTAGGATAGGTGCAGAGGTCAACCTTTTCTTCAACTCTTCAAAGGCTACCTGACAATCTACTGCCATTGGAACACCTGGTCCTTGCGTTTCAACCGTGTCATAAGCTCTGCGATCCTTAAGAAGTTTTCCATAAATTGTTGATAATAACCGACCAGTCTTAGGAAACTTCTCACTTCTGCTACTGATGTTGGTGTAGGCCAAGACTCCACTATAGTTATCTTCTCTGGATATACTGAGAGTCCATCCCTAAAATGATATATCCAAGGAAAAGAACTCTATCCATGCAAAACACACATTTGCTCAGCTTAGCATAGAGCCTCTCTCATCTCAGTATCTCTAGCACGATATGGAGATGCTCCTCGTGCTCTTAGTGGCTCTTGGAATATACCAAGATCTCATCAATAAACAACTACGAACTTGTCCAAGTATTGATGGAACACCTTGTTCATCATACTCATAAACACAGCTGGTGCATTGGTTAAACCAAACGGCATAACCAGGAACTTGTAGTGTCCGTACTTGGTTCAAAATGCTATCTTTGGGATGTCTTCCTTCCGCACCTTAATCTGGTGATATCCAGACCTAAGATCAATCTTTGAGAATATGCAAGCTCTACTAAATTGATCAAACATATCGTCTATACATGGTAAGGGGTACTTGTTCTTGACGGTTACAGTATTGAGAGCTCTGTAATCAATGCACATACGGACCGACCCATCCTTCTTTGGTACAAAAAGGATAGGCGCTCCCCATGGTGATACACTGGCTCGAATGAAACCTTTGTCTAGAAGGTTGACAATTTGATTCTTCAGGTCCTCTAATTTCTTTGGTGCTAACCGATAGACAGTTGAAGTAATCAGCTCATCTCTTGGAACCAGGTCAATAGTGAATTCTATTTCTCGATCAGGTGGTAAACCTGGTACATCATCGAAAAATACATCCACAAACTCTGATATAATACTTGGATGCTTCTTCTCTCTATCAGCAATTTGTTCCCTAATGTAGGTGGGATACCTTGCTCTCTAGATCCACGAAGAAATTCAAACTCGGAATGCCCAGGAGGTCTGAATAAAACCATTCCAAGTCGACAGTCCAACGTCGCATGGTACTGACTCATCTAGTCCGTACCAAGTACAATGTTATAGTCCGACATTAAGAATATCAAGACTTGTGTCCGCATCTCTCTACCACATACAACTACTGAACAAGATCTAGAAGTGTCACTAACGGGAATAATCCTTCCTCCCGTCAGAATCTTATGGTCTTATAAAGTGGTAAAGTGGCTACTCTATACATGGCTACAAAGCTAGTAGCGATAAAAGAATGCGATGCTCATGAGTCAAATTAGGATACAGCAGGTAAAGATGCTACTAAGATAGTACCTGCTATCACCTCTTCTGCAGTCGGCTCCTCCTCTACGATCATGGCATAAACTTGTCCATGACCTGGTACTGGTACCCTCTATTATTGCGTCTGCCAAAATAATGTCGCCTATGGGGCCAAGGGTGGCCTCGTCTGAAACCCTCCAGGTGCTGGTAGTCGCATACCTCCAACTCCGCTCTTGTTGTTGGATATGCTGGTCTGGGTGGCTATGGTGTTGTCCTCGGTGTAGGTAACTATGCCATCGGTGCTGGTCGGGGGTACTGTGTGTCACGACTCGCACCCGTTTTTTTTTTTAAAAACGGATACGAGACGTGTCCAAGCCAGCCTATGCCGCAGTGTCGGCGGTAGAACGCTGTCACGGCCATGAAGATCAAAATCACAAATATACTCATTCACAAGATTAATTTAACTTACAAAGATCACAAGTTTTACATTTGTAGAAAAATATAAACTTGTACAAATATTGAATGACTATAACTTTGACTATCTAACTAGTCTTCTAGGCTCGTCTGCAAGTATTCCCGTCACTCCCAAGCTAAGTGAATCCACGGCTAACCTGAAAATGTTGGTTTCCAGTCAGGAATGGAACGAGCACAATTCACTGAATGCAATTTCAAATAAAGAAAATGACTATAAGACAAGGGTTAGGCATTAATCATGAGTTTGAAAATAAACAATAAAGCCGTAAGAAAAATCAATAGTAATAAATAGACCAATATACTTTTCCACCATTAGAAGTACCTTTGATATGTGATCGGTCTCGGGACAATTATGTGACACGGTCTACACGGTCTAAAGTTACACGGTCTACAGTTACACGGTCTACAATTACACGATCTACAGTTACACGGTCTACAGAAAATATAGCAATAAAGAAACACTGTCTACAGAATAATAATCACTAACTACACAGTTTAAATGCAATAATAAACACGGTCTACTTTGCAATAAATAAATCACTGTCTACACTGTCTACAAGAAGTAAATAAAATACTGTCTACACGGTCTACAAGAAATAAATGTAACACGGTCTACACGGTCTACACGGTCTAAGGTCAGATCACACATCCTTGGTACTTCTCATTCCCGACTCAACAATTTATAATAGAAAATAATCCCATAACCAATGACTAATCAATGAAATATAGTAAAGATCAATATCAAAATGCAAACAATAAACTGTACTCGCCTGTGGTCCTGTGCTGGTGAAACTGATGATCCAAATCACTCAATATGCCACAATAGTCAAAACCCGTACAACAGTCCCCGGAAGCTGAAATAGACAATACCAATGATCTCAGAATAGTCAAATTAGCTAGGATTGCTTGTCCTTAAGCCCAATTCTGGACACAGGGGCAAAACGATAATTTTAGGCAAAAACGATGTCCGCCGTTGGACCCGCTTTGCACCAAAAATCGTGCCAGAGTCAACGGTCTCTAAAGTCGTCAAACTACATGTCTACGAATCCAATTTTTCGATACGAACCCAACCGTATGTCCAGAGTTGGATTCCGGCAGGCCGTGCACAAAATCGCCCGTTGAGTGGGACCGTGGGGCCCACAAAACGACGTCGATTTCAACTGTCTCAGAATTGGACCAAACTTGGCATATAGGACCAGAAAAACGATACGATTCTGTTGGCGCAAGTTTCGCGATGAGCGTGCACAAAGTAATTAGAGAATTTGCAATGTGCACGATACGATGAATTTCGACGGATACGTATCAAATTCGTCGCGCACACGCGACCAATTTGAATTCCGTCAAAGCCCACACGACCACGAAGCTGTTACGCAGCTTTCGATACTTTCGGTACGCGACCACGTCGTCCGGATTGGCGTGACGCACGTCGTATGGATGTGTTTTCCTAAAATTCTGTTTTTCTAAAAAAATGTTTTTTTTTTCGAGGATCGATTAATCCGTACATAGTTTATGAAATTCGAAACTACAAAATAGTTTATGATCCCCTACATGTTGTCTAAAAATGTGTTCAAATAGAATTCCTATAATGGTACTGGATCGATCGGGATTGACCTCCGAACAGGGGTTTTTGGACTGTTTCAATGTTCTGTTTCCGAGGAGTTTTTCGAAAACTTTGGGTTCGATCTACGACGCGTACGGTAGAACTCAATTCGAATTGAAAGAAGGGATTAGAAGGGGGTCATGTTCGGAACATACCGGATCGAACGGTTCGCAAAACGTCATCGTCACGACGGAGATGTCGCGTCTCGAGTTTGGCGCGCATTCAGCCACTGCTGCTGCTGTCGTCCGCGTTTTCAGCGCACATGTGGTCGTCCGGCCTGCCGTCGGCGACTCACGGCCGGGCGTCGGCAACGTGGGGCGGCGCGCGCAGGGGGCGCGCAGCCTGGGACCTGGTGGCGTTAGGGTTTGGGTGGTTTTACTCTCGGATTTTCACGTTATATATATATATATGCCATACTTCCGAGCGGGGAAGGGCATTCTACTGCTGTGAATTCGAGCTAATGGGCCCGTCCCGAGCTCGACTTTACATTCGGGAAAATACTGTGGGAAAAAGTAGCTCGGGTTCAGCTAAAGCTGAGTTGGGCTTTTTCTTAGGATCGGTCTGGGGCTGCCATTGCTTCTTATCTCTCTCTCGATTATAAATAGGCTACAGCAGTCGAACAGAGTTGGGGCTGCTCTGTTCAGCTCTGGCTGAGGGGGCTATCGGGTTGCATGGGCTTCTCGTGAAGCTACTGCTTCTCTTCATTGTTGTGGGGAATGGGCCAAAATGTTTATATCTTCTGAAGTACAAGCAGAATGGAAAAACTCAAGCACCTTTGCTATCTCAGGAATGGATTTACATTTCTGTTTCAAGAAGTATTCCACTGCCTGGGCATCATGAT
Organism: Iris pallida; assembly: GCA_029216955.1. Classification (NCBI taxonomy): domain Eukaryota; kingdom Viridiplantae; phylum Streptophyta; class Magnoliopsida; order Asparagales; family Iridaceae; genus Iris; species Iris pallida. The sequence continues at coordinate 18,234,288 of JANAVB010006800.1, forward strand.
TAGTCATTTTTTTTTTCAATTTATAGTTACCTAATATATTAATATATATATATATCTATATATATAATCATATAAATATATACCAATATCTATATATAAATATATTCACATACAATAATTCAATTAATATCTCTATATACACTTACATATCCATAAAATATATTTTATATACACATACACTCACGTATATATTTATATATACGCACACAATTATTTAATATATATATATTCATACACTCATATATTTATCGATATATTCACTCACACACATTTACATCTATATATACACCTATATCTTTTGATAATAGAACAAAATGATAATAACTAATAATAATAAATAATTTATATCTAATATCCACAACAATAATATTAATATTATATAACCTTAGTAAAATAATAATAATATTAATAACGAAATCCCATAAGCCAATAATTTATTTTTATAAAATCTAAAACTCACCATAAAAAATAATAAAAATATTTTAAAATTTTTGGGAAGGGGAGCTACAAATCTACCCACCTTAAAAATAATTTCGTCCTCGAAATTCAAATTTATAACTAGTCCTTAAAATTTCAAAAGGAGATCTACTATTACCTTAATTTTCTTAAATTTAATTCCTCCAAAATAGTTTATACCCTTCTCATTGGCCATTTTGGCAACTACAAAATCTCGAGGACCTCTACCCACCTTTGGTCACACTACTCCCTCAATCTCATGTCACTAAACTTTATATTCATCCAACTAATTGCCTAAATTTCTACCAATAGATATCTACTGCTTATGGCCACTATAATCCTCTCCTATCTATCAAACCATCCAAAATCTAACATGCAATAATTTACACAAGTAGTTAAGAAATATTGGTGAATTCTAGTAAGTATGACCTTCGTCTCCCTGCAATAGAAAGGACTGGAAGATAGGAAAATAATCGAGAGCGATCATGAAGCTCCCAAAGCAGTAGAGAGTATCCAATGTTGCAGATGAAATGAAGGTTTATGAACCATTTACTTATTTGCTAGAATGGGCCACTCTAGTCCAATCATTACTAAGTCAAAGAACCGTTCATTTTTTAGAGAGCTTGCAATCCATGCAATACATAAATTTTGTTCTTGAAGCTCTAAACAAGATTCCAAAATAGAACGGAAATTAAAAAATCAAAATTGTGATCCTTCCCGTGGCTATTTAAACACTAACAAGGGATATAAACGTAATACAAGATCGTATCGCGACTCCTAGGTAGACGGGATAAGGGTTACGAATGACTTCACATTCTACGAGATGGAGGCTACATAATCGGTATAGGGACCTATCCCAAATAGTCCGATTTTATAGTCAACTATGGTGGTATGCATGGATGAATTTAACTGGGTCTTAATGGGTTCTCCGATTGAACACCAATCGTTAGTTGGATGGACCCTAGATTTTAATCTATACGGACTGAACAAGGTCCCAACGATAAACTATTTTTTATTTTTTTATTTTTTTTTACTAGGTTAGGGTATCCTAGAATAGGTTTCTATCCAAGGGTTGAGCTAGTTGCCTGTCAAGTTGGTTAGCTTGGTCCCTAAAGTCCAAAAATACGTCTTCCGTGGCTTTTGTGTTTAAATAGCACGAAAAGACACAATTGAGTGACATACTAGTGACATGTGCGCAGTGGGCTCGAGTCGATCACAACCATACATTGGGTTGAAGGCTTCGAGTCGAAGTTGAGTCCCTAATCATAATCGAGAAGTTTATCGGTACCATAGTAAGGGTTATAGTTAGTCCTTTCTACCTGAAAGTCGTACCATAAAAATAGAGTACAAGGGGACGGGTTTGAGTGGGACATGATATACCTAAATGAAGGTGAACTCGTCTAGGCCTTACATATGAAATTTGTTGGAAGATAACAGCTGGTCACGTGCTCCGAATATAAATGACACGGTCGGGGACACTAAACGATCTAAATGGAAAGTGGGAGTCTCTGCAGCACTAATTATCATCCTAATGGGAGTTATTCTAATCGCTCGGTAATCCTGGTATATCCAAAAATTTTAGAAAGCTTACAGTCTACCCACCTTAGAAACTAGGTCATGGTTTTAGGTATAAGTGGTTAGAAAAATTCCAAGGTCCGGATATTGTACCTCGACTCTTGTAAATGAAGAATAAGGCACGGCGTAACGGAATATGGAAGATGTAAGTCAAGTCAGAGATTGTTCCTTAATAATTGAAAAATGAGTGTGTACAATGACACACGGTCGATAAAATAGAGGAACATACACATCTCTAGTGTACAAGAGTTATCGACGGGGTAACCAACTCCAAGGCACAACATAAGAAAAGATTTCTAACAATTGAGTCAAGAAATTCTATTTGTGTCAAACCTGCCAGACCATGGTCACAAGGATGGTAGCGATCAGGTATTGCTGTTGACAACTGGTAGATCATAATATTACGGGGTATTTAAGCTATGGTATTTGCTAAGCTAGTGACGGTGGTATTCCAATACTAGTTAGGTCTTAAATACAAAACATTTACATAACTAGGGTAATATTTGTTGGAAACCAATCTCGGGAGGAGTGTCACGGTAAATGATTACCCTATTGTCCGCTCATCTCATGTCTAACTGTGGCTGCGGTCGAGGAAGGGTTGGTTCAAGGCTTTAAGGGTTGCTAGTTAAGGCAAGCTTCCCGCAAATAATTAGAGACTCACAACATTTGGTTTCTTGAGAATAGATAGTCTCCTAGGTTGGCGTTCTGACTAAGGGTAAAACCCTAATCATTCTCAAATTCAGATGGCTCGAAAGTCTCAATAGTAGTTTGAGGGTCGATGGGAGAACAAGTAACTCAATCACATGACTGGTCGAATGTAGCTACACTTGTGCCTACCATTATCATAGTCATGGGAATACTCTGTATCTCTCTACCATCACGAGCTTTCGTCTTTCCAAATCGATGAAAGACAAAACAATAACGAATTCAAGGGAGATGTTACTGAATACAATTCGTGATTCAAGGACGAACATATAATTCAAGAGGAATTGTCAATGCAGTCGTGGGTGAGATCCTAAATACCTATATATCTCCATCCACGTAGTGTAATTAAATGAAGTGCGAACCAAATGCATCATGGTTGATCAGACCATAATACACCGATTCTGATTAGACAGTAAGTTAGCAGGCATCCCCACTAAACACATGTCTTGAATCAAGCTCGAGAACAGAGTGAGCTTGCAAAACTAGGCTGTAATTGCGGCGTTGGTCAAGATAGTCAAAATACAAGTACGCAAGATTTTTGAAAAGAGACACTAATAGTTCGAGTTCTGTGAGAATCAAACCCTACCTGGTGTTCTTACTTATACAGTCATCCTACTGTCTTCTTATCCACAAGGACTTGGTCGACTAATGGGTTATGGACATTCTAAATTCCATATTCTAGGTAAACCTATTAGTGTCAGTTAATTCTCTCGTCAATAGGGCACAAGGACCGCGGAATGCTAAGTTGGGAGGCATGCTACTCAACTTGCAGAACTTCCACTAATATTGGCTTTGGATCTCAAGGAACGTACAGGGCATTTCCCTATCCTCCATTGTATCCTAAACTTGTAATCACGTCTGAAGTTATTTCACCGAGGACTACGCCTCGTCCGTATAATCGGGTTGTGGTAAACCCTTGGTTTCGTAACTCAAATATGATACGAAGTCAAACACTTCTTAACCCTATCCAATATTGACTCAAGGGTAACGGCGATCAAAGAGAGGACTACTAGCCATAGTTTTGGCAATATCCCATCACCTATATTTTCTTAACTAATTTCACCTCTAGGGTTTGTGTCTCGCCAGCGCGCTACTGGCTGAAGTGATCCTCTAGTCTCCAAAAATTTAAATAAATGGCGACAGTGCGCTGTTGTCCTGCCAGTATGAGTTAACTAACATTCTCGTAACTATATCTGTAAATAAAATCCTGAGCTTCTAGAGATTCAAAAAAGTTGACTATGAAATAAGACATAAATATTTGTCCTATCAGTCACAATCTTTAAATAACAGATTGCACATGGAGGAATAAACTGAAGACAAAGAACTACAAACATTCTGGTATCTCTTTCACGTGTATTCGAACCATGGGAGAAATTTTTGGATCAGTCTAACTCGAGACTTGCATTTGAATAACCGAATTAGGAATTATAAATTATTCCCTTACGACAAAAATAGGATTTTTAATTGGGCAATTCAGACTAAGATATGGTGACGATATCCAAGGAGGCAAAAGAATGAATTGAATAATCTATCAAGGCTAGATCATTAATTCTATGAAGCCCTGCCTTACCAAGGGAATAAACTATCCAAATTGGATTACATCGTCGTATCAAGAGATAATAATGTACTTATGGGGATCTGATAAACTATCAAAATTAATAACTCCTTATCTACATTGCATGGCCTAGACTACCCATCGGTAAATTTGTATAAGGGACTCCTAGTCCTAGTCATTCTCTTAAATTAAATTAATCCTTATTCGTGAATGAGCATGTTCTAGTCGCAGGCTTACAATAGTACAACTAACTTAAGTACCATCACGAGTTCGCATTATTTGCGAAGACAGACCTGCATGGGCCACCACAAAAACTTGTCACGACCCGCACCCGTTTTTTTTTTAAAAAAACGGATACGAGACGTGTCCAAGCCAGCCTACGCCGCAGTGTCGGCGGTAGAACGCTGTCACGGCCATGAAGATCAAAATCACAAATATACCCATTCACAAGATTAATTTAACTTACAAAGATCACAAGTTTTACATTTGTAGAAAAATATAAACTTGTACAAATATTGAATGACTATAACTTTGACTATCTAACTAGTCTTCTAGGCTCGTCTGCAAGTATTCCCGTCACTCCCAAGCTAAGTGAATCCACGGCTAACCTGAAAATGTTGGTTTCCAGTCAGGAATGGAACGAGCACAATTCACTGAATGCAATTTCAAATAAAGAAAATGACTATAAGACAAGGGTTAGGCATTAATCATGAGTTTGAAAATAAACAGTAATGCCGTAAGAAAAATCAATAGTAATAAATAGACCAATATACTTTTCCACCATTAGAAGTACCTTTGATAAGTGATCGGTCTCGGGACAATTATACGACACGGTCTACATGGTCTAAAGTTACACGGTCTACAGTTACACGGTCTACAATTACACGGTCTATAGTTACACGGTCTACAGAAAATATAGCAATAAAGAAACACTGTCTACAGAATAATAATCACTAACTACACAGTTTAAATGCAATAATAAACACGGTCTACACGGTCTACTTTGCAATAAATAAATTACTGTCTATACTGTCTACAAGAAGTAAATAAAATACTGTCTACACGGTCTACAAGAAATAAATATAACACGGTCTACACGGTCTAAGGTCAGATCACACATCCTTGGTACTTCTCATTCCCGACTCAACAATTTATAATAGAAAATAATCCCATAACCAATGACTAATCAATGAAATATAGTAAAGATCAATATCGAAATGCAAACAATAAACTGTACTCGTCTGTGGTCCTGTGCTGGTAAAACCGATGATCCAAATCACTCAATATGCCACAATAGTCAAAACCCGTACAACAGTCCCCGAAAGCTGAAATAGACAATACCAATGATCTCAGAATAGACAAATTAGCTAGGATTACTTGTCTTTAAGCCCAATTCTGGACACAGGGGCAAAACGGTAATTTCGGGCAAAAACGATGTCCGCCGTTGGACCCGCTTTGCACCGAAAATCGTGCCAGAGTCAACGGTCTCTAAAGTCGTCAAACTACATGTCTACGAATCTAGTTTTTCGATACGAACCCAACCGTATGTCCAGAGTTGGATTCCGGCGGGCCGTGCACAAAATCGCCCGTTGAGTGGGACCGTGGGGCCCACAAAACGACGTCGATTTCAACTGTCTCAGAATTGGACCAAACTTGGCATATAGGACCAGAAAAATGATACGATTCTGTTGGCACAAGTTTTATCTCAATCCGATGAGCGTGCACAAAGTAATTGGAGAATTTGCAATGTGCACGATACGGTGAATTTCGACGGATACGCATCAAATTCGTCGCGCACACGCGACCAATTTGAATTCCGTCAAAGCCCACACGACCACGAAGCTGTTACGCAGCTTTCGATACTTTCGGTACGCGACCACGTCGTCCGGATTGGCGTGACGCACGTCGTGTGGATGTGTTTTCCTAAAATTCTGTTTTTCTAAAAACTGTTTTTTTTTTCGAGGATTGATTAATCCGTACATAGTTTATGAAATTCGAAACTACGAAATAGTTTATGATCCCCTACATGTTGTCTAAAAACGTGTTCAAATAGAATTCCTATAATGGTACTGGATCGATCGGGATCGACCTCCGAACAGGGGTTTTTGGACTGTTTCAATGTTCTGTTTCCGAGGAGTTTTTCAAAAACTTTGGGTTCGATCTACGACGCGTACGGTAGAACTCAATTCGAATTGAAAGAAGGGATTAGAAGGGGGTCATGTTGGGAACATACCGGATCGAATGGTTCGCAAAACGTCAGCGTCACGACGGAGATGTCGCGTCTCGAGTTTGGCGCGTATTCAGCCACTGCTGCTGCTGTCGTCCGCGTTTTCAGCGCGCATATGGTCGTCCGTCCTGCCGCCGATGACTCGCGGCTGGGCGTCGGCCACGTGGGGCGGCGCGCGCATGGGGCGCGCAGCCTGGGACCTGGTGGCGTTAGGGTTTGGGTGGTTTTACTCTCGGATCTTCACGTTATATATATATATATGCCATACTTCCGAGCGGGGAAGGGCATTCTACTGCTGTGAATTCGAGCTAATGGGCCCGGCCCGAGCTCGACTTTACATTCGAGAAAATACTCTGGGAAAAAGTAGCTCGGGTTCAGCTAAAGCTGAGTTGGGCTTTTTCTTAGGATCGGTCTGGGGCTGCCATTGCTTCTTATCTCTCTCTCGATTATAAATAGGCTACAGCAGTCGAACAGAGTCGGGGCTGCTCTGTTCAGCTCTGGCTGAGGGGGCTATCGGGTTGCATGGGCTTCTCGTGAAGCTGCTGCTTCTCTTCATTGTTGTGGGGAATGGGCCGAAATGTTTATATCTTCTGAAGTACAAGCAGAATGGAAAAACTCAAGCACCTTTGCTATCTCAGGAATGGATTTACATTTCTGTTTCAAGAAGTATTCCACTGCCTGGGCATCATGATTAGTCATTTTTTTTTCAATTTATAGTTACCTAATATATTAATATATATATCTATATATATAATCATATAAATATATACCAATATCTATATATAAATATATTCACATACAATAATTCAATTAATATCTCTATATACACTTACATATCCATAAAATATATTTTATATACACATACACTCATGTATATATTTATATATACGCACACAATTATTTAATATATATATATATTCATACACTCATATATTTATCGATATATTCACTCACACACATTTACATCTATATATACACCTATATCTTTTGATAATAGAACAAAATGATAATAACTAATAATAATAAATAATTTATATCTAATATCCACAACAATAATATTAATATTATATAACCTTAGTAAAATAATAATAATATTAATAACGAAATCCCATAAGCCAATAATTTATTTTTATAAAATCTAAAACTCACCATAAAAAATAATAAAAATATTTTAAAATTTTCGGGAAGGGGAGCTACACTGTGGACAATTTTGTACTTAATATTGGCCCGATCCGTATCCCAAACATAATTCTAGTGTCTGCAATCCTTCGAAAGATGTCCCTTCTTACAGCAGTAATGGCAAGTAGGTAATGCTGCTGCTAATGGCCTCTACTAGTTTTGTATCATAGGTCTTTTTACCGGTTCTCCCTAGGGTGCTCTGATTGGTACAGACGTCCTCTTTTGAATATTCTCTTTTCTCTGTGTACGCCCCATACATCATGCAGCGTTGAGTACTCCAGAATAAGTGGTGGGTACAACCGTTCCAATAAAATTTTGCAAGTCCTAGCTCAGTCCTTCATAGAACTTATCGGCCTTCTATTCTTTTGTCTAAATCAGGGCTGGCGTATACTGGCTAAGGCGTAGAAATTCAGCATTATATTCCTCTAGTATCATGTTACCCTGGACAAGGTAAATAAACTTATTCCGAAGTTCTGCCCTGAAAGTAGCTGGGATGAACATCTCTTGGAAGAGCTTGGAGAACTTCTCCCAAGTGACATTCTATGGTCCCAGCCTTTTCTCCTCTGAGAGCCACCAGTTATGAGCGTTACCAATCAGCTACATCTTGACGACGATCATCCAATGGTTCTTTAGAAGTTCAGCTGCTTTCAACTGATGCTGGATGTTGGTAAGCCACTCATAGACTGCGGTTGGATCCTCTTTGCCTAAGAAAGGAGCTGGCTTTAGCTGGCAAAAGTTGGCAATGGTTCCCATCAATGGCTGTTGAGCTGGTGGAGATGCTTGCGCTATTGCTGCTACTATGCTGTCTCGTGTGCCCTCTAATTGCCTCATTTATACCTCCATCTGGATCTGTTGTTATGCTAGCATAATAGCGTAAAACATCTGAAACATCTGTTGAGGATCCATCGTCTGTCCCATCTGGGCAAACATCATCGGTGGTATCTGCGGCAGCGGTGGCATCGGTGGTACGCCATCCCTCCTGAATCTCGAAGATTATGGGTCAGCTGCATTACCTCGGTGGATAGGAAAACCCCCAACCGGTGTAATGCCCCGCTCCGCACGGTGTATTATGCCGAGTCCTTGACTCGAAGAGTTTTGTTGACCCGATTACGTATCGAAGCGAATCGATACAAAGCGTTAAGTTGTCCTGAGCAATGCATCGAACTAAGTCGATGCGAAGAGTTGCCTTGTCCCAAAAAATGCATCGAGTGAATCGATGCGAAGTGCCGCGTTGCCTCGAAGGATAAGTGCGTTGAGACGGCTCGAAGATTCTAAAAAATCGAATCGACCAAGGAGCAAGTCCGAATCGATGCAAGTATTGATTTTAGTTGGTTTCCTGTGCAGGCTATACGTTTACGCTGAAATGTTAGAGGTCGATCTTTTGCCTTATTTAGTAAGGGGTCCGCGAAAGCAAATCGTCGCCTTGCGACGGACTGAGGCATTGGCACAGTAAGCCCAAAACGGACGTATACTTCAATAAGCATGAAGTGCTCGAATGGCTAAGTCAGGAGAGTTGCCCATGCAACGAAGTTATGAAATCGAGCCGCATCGGCTCGACGAAACGACAAAGGCGTATCGACTCAAGGTGGGGGGACATTAACTCTCTTTCCTACTCCATCATGCTTAAATAAAATATATATCATTGAATGCTGAGTTAACCTATCAACGCCACGGGCGTGGCTCGATAGCAAGATAAACGTAGTGCATGTCGAACACTAAGATAGAATAATTGAAATGAATCGTATGACAGACGTACGAGTCGCTATGGAACATTGAATATCGCAAAGGCGAGCGCCTCGGTGCACAAGCCGTAATAACATGGGATAACTGTATTCGACGAGTGCCTTAGTGCACGAACCATACCGTGCCTTCGTGCACGAGTTAGAACAGCTAGAACATCGAAAGACAATAGGCGAGCGCCCTAGCGCGCAAGCTACGGACATTGAATGCTAAGTCATAGAACATCGGAACTACGGTCGAAACGTATCTACGTGCACGAGATAATAAAAGGTGGCTTCGTTGTGAAAGAATACAGTTGTGGCATGAATGTGGCGGAACTGTCGGATATGACATAATGCCTCGAAAGGTGTTCGGGACCTTCGGGTCGTTCGGTTGACGAGCATTGAGTTGAGGCATGATGCCATTGAACATTGAAACGAAGTTAACGAAAGAAAGTCAACGAAAGAAATACGAGACGATAATGCGGCATGGTGCCCTTCGAGATGTTCGCGGCCTTCGGGCGTTCGATGAGAACATTTGGGCGTTGTGCCAATTGAAATAGAGATAAGCGAACTTGCTTGGTTGTATGAAAATAAGATGAGTTGCATGGTCAAATGGACTTAAAGATATAAAAGCCCGTGTATGGGTATTCCCTCGAACGCGGCGCGCCAGGGCGCTAGGACCGTTCGACCTAGGAGGGATTCGTTTACAGTATTGTTGGTGCACTTCATTTAAAATGGTAGCGACCTTCTGGTGAATGTGACAAGCCACTTGCTATGATTATTTCGATGGCCTCTGATGTTGGTTAGCAACCGCACAGAGTTAACATCGTCTTATGTTTCGATTTCGATAAATATAAGTCCATTCTAGCCCGAAAAGCTAGTGACCTTCATATAGTTAAGGGCGATGGGTTTGGAAGTGCAAGGTATACGTATCCTGCATGGATGGATTCTAATAGCGGGCACTTATAACATGACAGGGAAAAACGGATAGGCGTATTCACCTTGCGTCGGTGCAAGGGCGAGTGCGTCGATATTGCTAAATTGTGCCACGAATCAAACACGAGATTGCTTGCCTATTTACTTATGCGAATTGAATAACATGCTTGCCATGCTTTACAGTCTTCGAATATGCCATGAACTCATCCTAAGGAGAACATAGAAAGAGAACTAAATTGTATGTTTGCATGAATCAATAAAATACTAAATGTCGGTTTGTTAAGTGGGTTTTTGATCAGTACAGCGAGGACGAAAGTACTAATCCCCCACTAGTTTGCTAGCAGGTTCAGGGATTGGTCTGCTCGCGACGGAGCTTCGCTTAAACGCATTGAGGCTTGGAAATGCCGAAGCGTATTGAAGCGTGCGATCGCATTGACGCTCGGACTCGCGACAGGATTGATGCGGCCGAGATATAGAAGGCATGATGTATGGAACGGCAAAATCCTTTGTGGGCAAGAGAGAACTTGAGTGTTGTAGCCAATCTGGCAAATTTCGTTGGGCTATCAAAAGCCTTTGTAATCTGATTTCGAATATCAATAAAGTGAATCATTTTCGTATACTCTGTTTTGCCTTTCGCTTTCGTTGTTAACGTTCAACTCAAAGATAACCATTTGAGAACTTGTCATCTTGCCTTGCACGAGTGCAATTTCAGGCTCGTGCGGCATCACGCCCCAGCGAGGACGATGATTTGGGTGATTCCGGGTCGGGGCGTGACAACCGGTGGCGTGACCGCATCATCCTGGTTGATGATTGCATCCTGAGTAGTGTCTATTGGTGTCTCGTTGCTCTCTCGTGGATCCATCGTACTATGGGTAATAGAATTTATAAGATTATGACAGATGATATCAAAGCAAGATGCAAGCCAAGCAATTAATTTGAAATCGATGTGAAGAGATCAAAGACGAGTAATTTATGTGGATGAGATCCTATGGTCTTTTCCTATTCCTAGTTATAGGCTCATATGGGTATAGTTATGTATCCGAAATGATATTACCGACCTGCATGGGCTACCACAAAAACATGTAACATCCAATCCCAGAATATGCTGGACTAGGCATACGAAACATGCCAGCAGTACGCCACCAACAGACTAAAAAAATGTTTAGACTTGTCAATGAGTACTTAAGCTATAAATCTCACATGGCCACAAGTACAAAGATATTCTTATCCATGCAATAATAATCAAATATCCAAAATACCAGGACATGATAATAAAAAGAGTCTGAATATCATAATAGAGTTGTCCAACAAATAAAAACTAGAGAATGTCTCGGGTATACCCCGACAATAAGCAAAAGGAAATAAATGACAAAACTGATCATACGGTCTGCTAAGAAATAATCATCCAAGGATGGATAAATTACGTACTCAAGCAAAGTAATCTGGCACAATCTCATCCTCCCGTATAGATACGTCTTCTGTAACAGCGCTTGAACCGTACACCTTAGTATATGCCTCCTCATCTACACTTGGTGGAGATGACCAGGTCCTTATGGGACATAACAAGGCACAAAAATACACATGCCAAGTAACAGTAAATGGAAATACTTTAAATAACTACACAAGGGTATCTATATAATCCAGTCTAAGTGAAATACAAGTGAGAACAAGCTCTATACATCGGGCTACTACGCCAAAGGTACCGTGTCGGGGGACATCAGGCATATGAGTAAATACTGAAGCTCTGCGACAGAGACCACAGTATCCGGGTATGGGTAACAGTCATGTCTCGACTATAGAGACAATGACTAAACATGTATCTATCATGTAGCCTGATGAATTAGTCTATGTTCTCCCCACCCCATGTACTAGTCTACCATATCATGTCCAGTAACGCTGCAAATGTCGAGTAAATAATCATGTAACCTCTCACAAAGTCAAAACCATAAACCTGTCATGTCTTGGATTTTTTCTCATGATCTAGTCAGTGTCCTAGGTCCATCATGTCTCAAGTAACACGATAATCAGTACAACGCCATGTCTAAAGTCAATACGCAATATCAGTGTACGGATATTGACACCAGACATGCTCAAACGTGAAGTATTAACAAGATCCTACGTAAACAGCAACTATAAGCTAAGCTAATTATGAAACAAAAATATAACTAAAATAAAGTACAACAAGAACTAAATATTGGTAAGGTACACTTGCATGTCTTCTGTCGAAATGCTATAATCTGTCGGTGTTCCTTGACTGGTGGTGCGACGAGTCCCAAGTCACATATTTAATATTAATTTCCAGTTAATGCCAATATTTGTAACTACCCAACATTTAGTAGACAGTCATCGTATACAGCTTACAAATTTTTACTAAGTTTGTGCCGATATTCAAGCATACGTGTAACTTTCCTAATGCTCACGATAATATTTTAAATAATTAAATTTTATATATCATGTGCCAAAATTTACAACAAATAAAGTAACTTAGCTTAAATAAAATCTAGTATTTAAATATAAGTTTTAATTAGTTTTTAGAAATTATTTATTACATATTAAAAATGAAATGCTATAAATACATATAAAGGCATTTACTGTTTTTATCATTTAAAAATCTAATTATTAAATAAATAATTCTGGAAAAATGTAAATAAATTCTACAAATAAAAATAAGTAGGATTTTTGGCCTGTGTGTGTATATATATATATATATATATATATATATATAGTTACATACCAAGTACTATATAAATATATTCATTAAAATATATTCTTTTAAAACAAAAACTGAACCAGGGCTCGAACTCGGGTAGGCATGCTTGGTTTTTAGAATGACTACATTGACCAATAGGTTTGAATTAAATTTCTTTTTTCATATAGAAACCTTATATATATATATATATATATATATATATATATATATATATATATATATATATATATATGTATATATATATATATATATGTATATATATATATACCAAGTACTATAAATATATATATATACCAAGTACTATAAATATATATACATTAAAAAAAAGCTTACGACGGACTGGATTGGCAATTCATAATCTGGGTATTCAGGGCCTTCGGTTTCTCCGAGAACTGGACCAACATTGTATGGAGATCCATTAGCAATTCCTGGTTCTCTACGGTCATCAATGGCCAAACTAACAGGTTCTTCAAATCAGAGCGCGGGGTTAGACAGGGCGACCCTCTTTCCTCCACCGTCTTCATCATTGCGGCTGACGCCCTGAGCAGGAACCTTAACACATGATCAATATTCCGCACTTCCAGCACTATCATACATCCAGTGGCCTTCGCCGATGACCTTCTCATCTTCTCATCCGGGGACGAAGGAGCAGTAGAGGTGGTCCACAACACCCTGCAGAGGTACTCCAGGTGCTCTGGCCAGAAGATCAATCCTTCCAAGAGCGTCATCTACGCCCACCACAACATCAGAGGTGATCACGCCAGCAGCCTATCCCACTTAACATCCTTCTCTGTTAACCATCCTCCGTTCAACTATCTCGGTTGTCCTCTAGTATATGGCAAGTCCAACTCCGGCATCTTGGAAAATTTGACTACTAGAATCAGGAGAAAACTTGAAGGATGGCACAACGCTACCCTTTCCCCAGGCGGCAAGATGATTCTCATAAACCACGTGCTCACCTCTATCCCTATCCACACTCTGGCAGCATGTTCTCCGCCCAAAAAGGTTCTCTCCTCTATCGAACAGATCTTCTGTAATTTCTTTTGGGGGCATTGCAACGGCCAGGATAAGCACCACTGGGCCAGCTGGAATTCTATGGCTCATCCTATAGTCGAGGGAGGGTTAGGATTTTCCAAACTCTCCCACATCGTCCATGCTTTTTCCATGAAACTGTGGTAGAAACTCCGCACGAGCAACAATCTTTGGACCAGGTTTTTGAAAGCTAGGTACTTCAAGCACTTACACCCTTCTATGGCCACCTCCAATAGCAGATCTTCAGCGGCTTGGCGCCGCATCCTTATCGGACGCGACCTGGCGGAACCCGTGATGAGACTTAAATTAGGGGAGGGTGATTCTGATCCTTTCCTTGAGCGATGGGTTGGAGACAGGTTGATCCCGAACCTAGGAGAGCCCCCGAGAGATAGTAGGATTAAAGACCTGTAAAAACATTCCACTGATGAGTGGAACTGGGATTTTATTAGGGACTGTTCTGGTAACGAAGCCGCCAATATCATCCATCGGAGCGGATTAAGTATAGGCAGCGAGACCGACGCCCTGCTGTGGTCGGCCGAAGCATCGAGGGAATTCTCGGTGCGATCTGCGAGAGTCGCCGTTCGGGGGGCCGGTATTCCGCAACATCCCATAGCACCCTATTGGCAATCCTGTATTCCTAATAAGTGGTCATTCCTGATGTGGAGAGCCTTCAGACTGAAATTGCCCACTGACGATATCCTCAACACCATCGGATTCAGCTTAGCCTCAGCTTGCACTTGTTGCTCCGAGCGTCAAATTGAGACTATTGACCACACCTTTTGCCAGGGCAACCTGCCTGGCAGTATCTGGAGGAACCTTAACCAGCTCTTCAGTATGGAGCCGAGGGGGGGACGCTTCCACGATCTTCTGGTCGCCTGGGGTTCAGCCTCCCATGGCCACCAGATCGTCGCAGCGGCCGCCACATGGACTATTTGGAAGAATCGCAACAAAGCAAGATACGAAGGACACCAACTACTTAACGATCAGCTTATCAGAGAAGTCATCTGCCAATGCCGCAAAAGGAGCATCGGGTGCACCACAGCCCGAGATCATTCTGGACGAAGCTAGACCTCCTACTCCCAGCCTCCTCCGGGTAAGGTCGTCCTCCAGGATTGGCGTGCTACCCTCCGTAGCCCGGCCTAGCAGCCGTTTGTGGGCACTACTTCCAGTTTTTCTTCTCTTGTCTGGTTCGCGCGTGGCGCGTTTACTTGTATGCTTCGACATTTTGCGCTGATACAAATAAAAA